>JAGKTI010002190.1:25784-48239 GCA_018397915.1 Birgus latro | reverse complement strand
TCGTCAGTCTTTCACTCTCCATCCTCTCCACATGACCAAACCACCTTAACGTGCTTCTCCTAACGCTTCCCATCACGTCCTCAACCACACCACAACGCTCATTCACTTCCTCATTCGTTAGTCTGTCTCTCCATGTGACTCCACATGCTCCTCTCAAATAACTCATTTCCACTGCTCTCACTCTTGACTTCTGTCCTTCCAACAGGGTCCAAGCTTCACTTCCATATGTCAGAGTTGGTATCACAGTACTGTCACGTAACAGCTTTTTCACTTCCATGCTCACCTCCCTGTTTCTTATCACTGTTTTCATGATGCTGTTAATGTGTTAAGAAGTTACCCTAAATGTTAATCATAATTTCCTGCTTGCAATTTAATTTATCCATGCATGGTTCTTAAGTAAAACAGCTAGAAAAAAGGTTGAAGCAGTTAATTTCATGTCTGGTCCTAACCTAACCTAACCTATGGTTACCATAAAGATTTTCATGCCTAACCTGTTTTCATATGCTGTACATGTGGTAAGAAATTACCATAAATGTTAATCATAATATCCTGCTTGGAATTTAATTTTGCCATGCATGGTTCTTAAGTAAAACAGCTACAAAAAAAGGTTGAAGCAGTGAATTTCATGTCCGGTCCTAACCTAACCTAACCTATGGTTACCATAAAGATTTTCATGCCTAACCTGTTTTCATCATGCTGTACATGTGTTAAGAAATTACCCTAAATGTTAATCATAATTTGCTGCTTGCAATTTAATTTTGCCATGCATGGTTCTTAAGTAAAACAGCTAGAAAAAAGCCTGAAGCAGTGAATTTCATGTCCGGTCCTAACCTAACCTAACCTAACATTGTGTTAATCATAATTTCCTGCTTTTAATTTAATTATTTCATGCATGGTTATTAAGTGCACCAGCTATGAAAAAGGTTGAAGCAGTGAATTTGATGTCCGGTCATAACCTAACCTAACCTAACCATTTTTCTGGTAGCAGTTAACATCATTTACTGTATTTGATGCTTTGTATCCAATGATTTAATGCATAAAATGTGAGAAAAGACGATTTCCATGTGCGATACTTACTTATACTATGCTGGCAAGTTCCGAGTTCGTATGACTCACTCACCCCTAAATCATCATTTTTTGGTTAAAATTCAATAAATTCATGCTATGTGTGCATTATTTATGTGAAAAGGGACCTAAATAAGTGCTATACATGTCCACTAGGGAGGTAGGAAGGTAGTTTTCTGATTTGGGTTAGGTTAGGTTAGGGTCATGAAAAACCAGTGCTGGAGCTTCAGGACCAATATCCGGACAAAACCAATATTCGGACATGCCTTTGGCTCTATTACAACGGATATTGGAGGGATTACTGTATAGTGATTTTTGTTTTACAACACTTAATGTTCCAGGTCATAATTATTACTTTGATTAGCTAATTTACAGTTAATAAAGATGAAGAATTGACTTCCGAACACCTATTAAGCTAACTGAATTGTAATGTTGATAATATTGGCATAAAGATAAAAGATGAGAAACTCTTCATCAATACTAAATA
This sequence comes from Birgus latro, assembly GCA_018397915.1. Taxonomy (NCBI): domain Eukaryota; kingdom Metazoa; phylum Arthropoda; class Malacostraca; order Decapoda; family Coenobitidae; genus Birgus; species Birgus latro. Next base: position 46,687 of record JAGKTI010002190.1, on the reverse strand, counting down.
AAAACAGCAGTCAGAAGGATTTAATAATTAAGCAGATTAGTTTTGGTAACTTAAAAAAAATTATATGCTGGCATCCACAGGCTGGTCACCTGGAACAAATGGCAACTCATGTCAGTGCTACCAACCAATCGTTCGATACAAAGCAGATCGCTCCAAAACTATAGTCTTTCAGCTGATATTTCACCAGATTTCATGACACGACTTTTGTCTTTGACTTGTCTTGAATGCATTCAGATGTACGGAGATGGCAATGATTAGATGGATGCATAGTACCTGGGTACAGTGATAGAAAAGAGAAGAAAATGTGCAAAAGAAGTGGAATGTAGAGTGACACAAGACAGGAAAGTAGCTGATGCTATGGAGGACGTGATAAGAAACAGAGGCTTGAGTGTTGCAACTGTGCAAGGCTTACATGGAGTGTTAGTGCCAATTTTAACATACGGATATGAGACTATGGTGTGGCATGAAAATGAAAAGTCAGGAGTGAGAGCAGTGGAGATGGGACTGCTGAGGAATGTATGTGGAGTACAGAGAGTGGATAGGATATGAAATAATGTGATTGGTGAAAGATGCGGAGTGAGGAAGTCCATTGACACCAGAATCGAAGAGAATGTACTGAGATGGTATGGTCATGTGGAGAGAATGGATAATGATAGAGAAAAGGTATATCTGAGCGAATTTGAAGGAGGGAGGAGGCGAGGTAGGCCAAGGAGAAGGTGGAGAGATATGGTAGATGAGTATGTGAGGAAGAGAGGTATGGAAGTCGGTGAGGCTAGGGGACTGAAAAGAGATTAAGCCGGCTGGATGAATGTTGTGAGAAGAAGTGCATGATCAGGGATTTGGCACCCCTCTTTAATGTGACAGCTTTTGGATTGACTGTATCGGATACGTTTATGTGAAGTTACAGACTGTGGTGAAAGTTTTTTGGCAAATCAGATAGAGCCAGGATTCTGGGGGCTTGAATGATGAGTGAATTGAAGTGTGGCCCATTGGATTGGGTGAACTTGGACTGTCTGGATGTTATTACTCCTCACGCTGCCCTAAGGTGGGAAAGGACGTCTGGATGATGATGATGATGGTGCATCCTTAAATGTAAGGCCTGGGGGGGACTAGGATTGGGATTGAAGAGTTGAGAGGAAGGATGGGACTGGGGTATATTGGTTTTGTGATAAGGAGGGGTAGAATGAGATAGTTTGGGCATGTTGAGAGGATGGAAGAAGACAGTTGGGTACAGAAGTGAGAAGTGTGAACATTGGGGATAGGGTTGTGAGAGGCAGACCACAAAAAAAGACCTTGGACAAGGTCATGTGACCTCATAGGGAAGGGATTGAATAGGGAGGCTGCCAGAGATTGATCAGCGTGGATCGCAACCATCAGGTGACCGAGGCTGACACTTGCGAGCTTGTTGGAGTCAATATAAACACTACAATACGAACTCGCATCCTCCACATCCTCGCTATCCAGCTTCACTGTGCATTCTCTGACTTCATGTCTCTCAAGAGACATGACTTTATTCTTGGCTATATTCACATTTAAATTTAGCCTCTTGCATTCACTCCCAAACTCATTTGAATACCAAACCTTGCAGTTACCATTTCTCTTCACTTAACAATACAGTATCGTTAGCAAACCAGAGTACAAGCACTTCCCAACTCCTAGTCTCTCACACTTAGGACACTTCAACATCCATTGTCCTACCATATATCTCTTTATTCACACCATCTACATATATATTGAACAACAATGGAAACACGATACATCCCTGTTTCAGTACAACATTTGGATCAAACAACTCGATTCACTCTCCACATGCACTGCTGCTGTAGCATCCTCATTCATAGGCTACATGTCACAGCATTAACTTACTTTCCCATTTGCTCCATTTTTATCACTTCCACATTCATTTTCTATCTTCTTTGTCATATGCTTTCTTCAGATCTGTGAAGGCAGCATACAACTTCTTTCCTTTTCCTAGATATGTTTCCACTAAGTATCTTTGAATGAATACCTGATCTGTGCAACCCTCTCCCTTCCTAGAACCCTGTGTTCCTCTCCAACTAAATCCTCATTTATTTCCCTAAACTCTGTTAACAAGTATCCCACCATATATTTTTCCCTGTTGCACCATGATTTCCATACTCTTCTCATTCCTTCCTTCCTTTGTAGAGGAGAACTTTTATATCTTCCTCCCAGGGCAGTCTGCACATCCTCTAGCCTATATCCATTTTTTTACTTTTCTCCCCATATACAGCAGGCGCGGAAAGTGTTGACGCCATCTTAAAAAAAAGAAAACATTCTTGTGGTTAGCAAGGAGAAACAAATAAATTAACACTCACCATTGAATTTAGTATTTACTGGCATTCCCCTTCACCTTTATTATCTTCTTAAGGCGTCTGGGGAGACTGATGGCGTAGTTTTGCAGAACAGACTGACTAAAACTGCTCCATAGCTGCAGCCTCAAGTTTAGGCAAAGATGATGTGTCCATACTACGCAGCTGCTGCTTCATGTGCGCCCATAAATTCTCAATAGGATTAATATCTGGGCTGTTTCCGGGCCAATCTCGAATAAAGGGAACCTCACAGTCTGTTAGCCACTGTTTCACTGACTTTGCAACATGTGCAGGGGCAGAATCTTGCATAAATACTCTTGCCTTGGTTTTATCAAAAGAGTCACTTAAAACATCACATAAGAGCTCCAAATAATTGTTCTGGTTCACTTTTTCATTTGCAGGTTGAATTACCAACCTACCAACACAATAATATGTAAAGCAGCCCCAAGCCATGAGTGAGGCTTGGTATTTAACAAACTTGGAAGTGTACTTAGGATCCAGGGGGTCACTGCCTGGTTTGCAGTACACTCGTGATGAAGGGGTACCAGTGACAGTAAATGTTGACTCATCACTCCAAAGCACAGTTTTCCATTGCTCCTCACTCCAGGCAAGATATTTCTTACAAAAATTTACTCTCTTTTTCTTCTGAAGTGCAGTTAGCAGTGGTTTGTTACGAGCACAAAAACTCCTGTAGCCCAGATCGTCATGCAACGGCTGCTGCACACTTCTGACAGACACATCTGCCAGCAACTGTGGGTTCTTTTCTTTTAAATCCCGTGCTGTTAGCCTTGGATCCTTGCTAACTTGCCTTGAGATCAGCTGACGGGTCCTGAAGGTTGTCTTACGAGGTCTCCCAGGCTTGGGAAGTGGAGTGGAAGGAATGGCCTTCCCACTGTCCTTGAACCGCTTCACCAGTCTCTGCACTGTCCTCAGTCAAACACCATCTGATTTGCAATAAATGGGAGTTTGTGGCCAGCTTTGTATAAAGTAATCACTTCCACACATTTGTCCTTGCTTGTGGTTACTTTAGGCATGATGAGAATGTGGTAGGTAACCAAATAACTGTGTTATTTGAGTCAAAACATGCCCTCGTGGTGCATCACACACAGAGACAATCCTCCTCCTGTGGCTGCCCAAACATTACTGAGCCTGCTCCTGTGGTGCCAAACCTATCAAGCAGGGTTGCCAGCTCCCGTGGAAAAAGCGTCAGCTCATTTCGCATCACAAGGGAGGGTAGTATTGACCCTACTTCACGTAACGTGAAAAAGAATGACATCGGCAAAAAAAGTCAATACTTTCCGCGCCTACTGTATCGGCATTTTGCCATACATTCCCTCATTTCCTGGGACTTTCCTGATTTTAACTGTCTTCATTGCTTCATATACTTCATTCCTGCTGATCTCTTCCTCCCTTCTCACCTCTCTTCTCCTCCCAGCCATTCCACAGTTACTTGTGCTATTTTCATTCTCTATACTGAACAATTCCTTAGAATGTTCTCTCCTTCTGCTCACTTTCTCTCCCTTCGCCACCAGCATTCTGCTGTATTTGCCTCTCACCTCTCTACTATTTTCACATCACCCTGTGTTTCCAAAACAGCTTCTTTCATTTCCTCCATTTCACACTCGGATATCTTCCATACTCCTCATCCCCCCGCCCCTTTTTTTCCCCCCCACATCCTCCATTATGCTACTTCTCATGCAGTCACTTTATGCTTTCTTCTTTCTCACATCTCATTGCACATCTGCACTCCACCATGCTGTTCCTTTCACTCCCTTACATCTTCTCTTTACCCCACACAATATCTTGCGTGCTGCACAGATTTCTTCTGTCAATATCTTACACATGCCTTCCATCTGGTCTGAATCATATCTACGTTGTCGTATCTCCACTTTTCACGTATATTTTGCCTCCCCCCACCCCCTTTTTCAGCTTATCTACTGTCTTTGCAGGAACTGCTTCTTCCGGTCTTTTTCTGTCTTTGTTCACCCATTGTTTTTGCCCTACTATCTTAGATACTAGTGTGTAATGAATATGGTAACTGTGATACCATACCATATTCACTCTTTTATTCCCTTGTTCCAGTACAGTGTTGTAGTAAATTTTCCTCTCACTACATTTAGCCCATCCATCCTGCTGATGCCTTCAACAGCACTGATAAATCTCATATCTCTAAAGCTTGAACTGAGAATGTTGTCACATTCACTGCCTAGGTTTCCTTCACTTATGAGTGTTAGAAGTCACAGCACTTCAGTAAGTACACCCAATAGATAGAGGTATATTGATACTAATGTAATCTTAGCTGGTTTTTTTTTTTCCATTTTTTTTTTCTGATTGAGCCTAAAGGCTTTTGTTTATTTGGTCAGATTATTAGTATGAAATAGAAAAGTAATTTTGGAGATATATTTACTTGCTGCTAGATAATGTGTTGTTGTTGTTGCCCCAGCATCATCTGGAAGTGAACTCGTCAACTGCAAGGTGAAATTGCCCTTTTGCAGTTGACCATCATTCTTTTTTTAAATGAGGAGGGAGTTGAGGGACATTTCTGTTACTAGGCAGCTGAGCCACCCAGTTACAATAGACAGTATTGTTATATTGATGTTGTGGGACTTTGAAGCCAGTGATTGAGTTTTTTAAAAAATGTGATGATATATAGAAAACATTTCTATTTGAGAGGTGATTTACAGGTGTGATTACTGATAATTTGTTTATGGTACTTTCAGCTTCTAAGCAGAAGTATGTCCCTCCATGGCAGAGAGGAGCCCAGGGCCCAGTTGGCCAATCAAACTTAGAGAAGAAGTTTTTAAGTCAAATGGAAACACCAGAAAAGGAAGCAGGTAAGAGGACTTCATTGTCAAATATTTAATTATCAGGCCACTTGCAGCATACTGTTTTGGTACTGGGTATTCATTGACACTGTGATTTGTACATTATACTCTATGAGAAAGGGTATTTCTCTCGTGACTGTCAAATCACCCTTCATCATACTTCCCCATTCCTCACTATTTCATATTATTTAACACTTGTTTCCAGAAGTCTAATGATGCCAGGGGGATGGAGGGGGTTGGGGGGGCAGTCATTTGCTGTGCACAAATTCAAATCCACAAGAGGTGGCTGAAGGTTTACTGATCATGTTGTTGTTGCTATTGATTAACCCTGGTCTGTCTTGTTGAAAGACCCATCAACTGCAGGCAAATGACTGTTCAGCCATCCTGTGCTGTAAACTGATGTTTCCCTGTTGTGGGGAAAAGTGTGGAGGTTTGGTTCCTGGATGGACATCACATTAGTGTCTCTCCACCCAGTTAACTTTAACACCTTAGCAGGCTCCATGTCACCCCATTATCTGGGTATATGGTTGCACCCAGCTTTGTAAATGGTTTCCTGTATTACAGGAAATCATTTGGCTAGTCACTCAGTGTAGAGCCACCTGAAGTGAAAATGGAATAATAAAAAGTGACAGGAAAGTAAGGGAGAAGTTGGAAAAGAGAAGGGTAAACAGAGGTTGATTGAAAATGATGAAGGAAGAAGTAGGCAGCACTACATTAGTTGAGTGGTTGGTGGTAAGAAAAGGATTATTGATGACTATGCACTGAAATGAGAATGTTGAGATGGATGAGTATAGCACCTAAATAAAAAAAAGCTGAGAATAGTGTGGCAAAAGAGATATTAGGGAAGTGACGCAAACAGGGAAATTGGGATGGTTTGGACATATTGAGAGGAAGGGGGAATGTGACTGGCTGAGGAGGGTTACAGTTATGAATGTGGAGGGAAGAGTGCCTAGAGGTAGATTGAGGCCCAGTGTTATGGCCTTTGGGAGAGAGGTTTTAGAAGGGAAATGACTCAAGATTGTGACATATGGAGAGCTGCCATCAGGTGAAAAGGCCTACACATGCTAGATTGGTACATGGCCTTTAACATGCATAACATAATGCTGCCTTAGGTTTAGACACTGTCATCTTGCATTAAATGTTCCAGACTGTACATGACTAGCCTTGATCTCAAATCCCTTGAAGTGAGTGAACAGGGCATTGTGATAACTGTTTTTAGTTAATCCTTTACTTGTTTTGATTTATTTCATAAACCAGGGCTATTCAAGTGGCAGCTTATGGGCCAAATCTGGCCCTTGAGTCGTTTTTGTTTGGCCCTTTGACTGACTTTGATTAAACTGATAAACAAGCATAAAAGTAAGTTTTTCATTTTCATTTTATTTATGTATTTAGCAGAAAATGTAAATGCAAATGATATATGAATTTCTTGTTTCTTTCTGTGTATGAGTGTTTTGATTGAGGGGAAAGAAAGCAGGTAAAGTACTGTTTGGCCCCTTTGTTAATCTGAGTTCCATAATGTGGCTTCACATCTAGTGTAGTGAATAGACAAGTCATATACAGGTGGTCCCTGTGATGAGATGCGTTTGGGAAAACCCAACGCTGAACTGGGTTATCAGTTACTGGGGACATTAAAACAGAAAACATAGGGATTTGTTTGGGAGCCTTGGGATCTTCCCTAACCAAGTCCAAAACCCACCCAAGTGAGTTCAAAAAATAAGTTTTTAGCTCACTTAAACCCCCAAATAGCTTTAAAACAGGCTAAACTGAGCCTAAAAGGAGTTAATAACTCACCTAAACCAAAAAATAAAATCTGAAAATCATCAAAAATAAGTCTGGAAGAAATCAAACTTAGTAAATTGTACCCAGAAATTACAGTGTTCATCCCATCTTTGACTAAAACACATTAACCTAAGTCTAAAAACAGTTCATAAATCAACCTAAACACAGAAATTAAGTGTATATTATCAAAATCAGTTCAAACAAACCCATCAGATAACCGGGGACTGACCATCAATAGGGAGGGAAGTTTTTTTTTTTTTTTTTTTTTTTTTTTTTTTTTTTGCATTGCAGAAGCTGGGTATTGAATAAATGGGGATCATATAGCAGTGTATTACAGTAAGACTTCACTATAATGGACTAATTGGGGCTCAGGCCAGTCCAAAATATGCAATTTTCCGATAAAAGCGACATCTTGACTTACCCCTGCTAATCCAGACTTTTTCTGATATATCAGACATTAGTCCCGGATTGCATCAGTGGTTTTCACCACCATTGCAGTATTGTACTGTGTTATACCTTCACTACATTAATCAAATGGTATAATAATACTGTACTGTGCACTGAAAAACATGTCTTTTACTTGTCTTATTGTGGTGAACATAGCTGAAGTGGCCAGGCAGTCCGGACTGCTTTCTGGCTATATCGGACTTTTTCCGATATATAGGAGTTTAGTCCGGTAGCTCCTCGAGTCCGATAAAAGCGAATTCCGGTCTACTGAAGTCCGTTATATCAAGGTTTTAAGGTACTGTACAATACAGTATTCCTCAACATTGCCATGTCACTCTTGGGTCTACCTCTTGGTCCCATCCAGTTTGCTGGTGTTTATCCAGTTATGTAGGCACCATTGTTTTCAGTTTATCTGTTAGTTTAATATAATTATACCACTATAGTTACTTATTTCTTTGGATTCTGTTAGATTTCCCGCCATACTACCTGCTCTCCTTTTCATATACCCACCTCTCCCTCCAAATGACTTGACTTCCATGACATTTTAATTGCACTCAAAATGTAGTACAAATTAGGAAAAGTTTTACCCTATAGTACAATAACACTATTCAGATCATTGCTGGATGGATTTATCTGGTAGATGGACGAACCCTTCAACTTCAACCACTCAGTTGATGTAGTGCTGCCTTCAGATGGCATTATGTTCATTGAATGGCATTATGTTCATTGACAATCCAATTGGTTTCCTGTAACCCAGAAATAAATGGATGTCTTTTGGTCTAGTTTGTTATGGCAGTCTAGTCCAATGTGACCCTTAGGGATTTGCATCCAAGGGGTGCTTGGGGTTTATTGCATATGTAGTGCATGCCAGGGGTAAGCGAGGTTATTCACCTTCACATTAAATTTGGAACCAAGTAGCCTAGCCCTGGGTTTCTGTGTTTCTCTTGGAACAAAGAAGGATGGGATGATAAATACTGTTAATATTGCTTGTACACCATGAGCTTACAGCATTGTATGTAGTGTGAGGTTATATTTGTATGGTACTTTTTTTTTTCTTCTTTTTCCCTCCAGAACCACAAAAACTATCGAAGAGTGCACAAAAGAACAAGAAGAAGCGTGCAGCAAAGAAGAAACGGGAGGCTGAAGGAGAGAAAGGGAGCAACAAAGAAGAGAAGGGTACTGAATCTCCAGAATCAACATTCCAGTCACTTGCTGCCAATGTTGAACTGACTGGGGACCCTGAGAAGGACAAGAAAATTAGAAACCTCAAAAAGGTAATGAATTTCTTTGTATACTTATTCTTATAACTGATATACACCCGCACAAAAATTGTTCGGCACCTTTGGTTACGATGGTGGTGAAAATGAGCAACATCCGCAGACACACATGAGTCTATAAATGTGGTGCCTCAAAACATATACTACCCAGTAAGTGAGTCTTTTTGCAATTTTGAGTTGTAATAATTACCAGTGATAATATTTCCACTTATACTTAGAGGATACCCCATCTATCGCAATGCTTCATCCATGTTTCTGAATGATACGTGCTGTAAGAGTGCCGATACTTTTTGTGTGGGTGTACAGGTTAGCCATAGTGCTTACAAGAATGGTAACAGCCAGTATCGTATCACCAATTGAGGAACCCAGAGGACCAGAAACAATTTATTTAATGGAAAAAATCATCATCATCATCACTGCCACCAATATCATCGCCATCATCGTGATCATGATCATCAGTGCCTTTGCTGATGAAGAAAATGAGATGACTTTTTCCCTCTTAAGTATGGGATAAGATAGAATCCAGAAACAAAGAATAAGAAGGCAGAAGAGTGGGAAGAATACAGTACTGTATCTTAAAATTTGAGGGGGTTCTCCAAAAATCAGTGAATACCTTAAACCATGAATAATCTTCATGGGGTAAAATTTTGCTCCACAGTTTACTGTTAATTATATTGAAACCATCCACAGTTATTGTACACAAATATAAAATTAAAGCTTACCATCCACTCACTCGTGTAGTGCTGCTCTCGGGTGTCTGTCCTTTCCTCTCCTCCATCCTTCTTTCCTTCAATCCTCTTTTGTCTTTCTTTCCTTCAATCTTTCCTTGTCCTTCTGCCTACGGGTGACTTTCCACTCCCTCTTCTGTCTTTCTTTCCTTCATTCTTTCCTCATCCTTCTGCCTGTGGGTGACTCTACATTGAGTGACAAGCCAAATGGTTTCCTGTACACAAGGAAACCATTTACTCTGCTGGGTGGTAACCATATAACCAAATTTTGGTGCCTGGTGGTTTAGTAGGTAATTACGGCCCTCCAATCGGATTGAACCGGTGAAGGTTTATATCCAAAGGGTGGTTGGGGTTTATTGCTCACGTAATGCCACTCAGGGATGAGTGAGGCTGGTCACTCATCTTAAATGTCAGGACCAACTTGCCTAGCCCCAGGCTCCTACGCTCCTCTGTGGGGTGACATAGGATTGGATAATGGATGGATGGATGAAAAGATGTGAGAGTAGCCAAGTAGGTGTCAGTATTTATTGTGTTGTTGCGGTTTGATGTACTTTTGTAGGAAGAAGTAATAATTATAAATCACATCTATTTATTTATCTCTATCTATCCATAGCCAGATGCATTAAAACCATAAGGGTAGCCATAGACAAATCTGCTTCATCACCCTGTAGTCTACCATTTGCCTGCCCTCCCACCAACTCACACCCCTCTGTCATATATCTCCACTGCATCCCACCATCTCATCCTTAGTCTCCCCTTCCCCTTCTCCATGTTACATATATAAAGCTTTCTAGTCAATCTATCATTCTGGGTACTTTACACGTGTCCAGACCATTTCGGAGGATTTCTCTTAATGCTTTCAGTCATGTGTAGATCAACACCACAACACTCCCTTGCTTTAACATTTGTCTGTCTGTTTGTCTCTCTCCATGTAACTCCACATGCTCCTCACAAGTAGCTCATTTCCACTGCTCTCACTTTTGACTTGTGTCCTAGCAATAGGGCCCAAGCTTCACTTTCATACATTAAAATGGGAACCACGATACTGTCATGCAGTGACTATTTGATTTCCATACTCATTTCCCCATTCCATATCACTGCTGTCAATGAACCAGCAACTTTCCATCCCTGCTGTACCTTTTCATACACTTCATCCTCTAAACCCCCATCCTTACATGTCATACTAGCAATATACGTGAATGCACCCATGATATCCATTTCCTCACCATCCAGCCTTACTGTGCATTTTCTGACTTCTTTCCCCTCAAAGAACATAACTTTATTCCCAGCAGCTTCACACACATTCTTACATACACTCCCAAACATATTCACCAAGTCTTGCTACTCCAGTTCCTCTTCACTTAACAATATAGCATATTCAGCAAACAACAGTATGAGGAAGCTTCCAATTTCTACCCTCTCTCACTAAGGACACTCAGTATCGACTGTCCTATGTTGTGTGTTGTTTATAACTCCATCCATATATTTATGCATTGATTTACCATGGAGACATATCTAGTTATAGAAAAGAGTGGAGTAGATCATGTGCTTTAGTGTTAAGCATCTGGCATGGTAGCAGAGAGGGCCTTGTTACAGCCACACTGAAGCACTGAGAGTACTAATCATCCATACATAGTTAGATTAATCTTTCTTCTTAAAAGCAAGCTAGAAAAGCATGTGCCTCCATTCACACTTAATGATGAGTTGAAGACTTTGTTTTTGTTTGTCAAGTGGCTAAGCATGAAGTTATCCACCACTATCTCGCCACTCAGCAAGCTTAAAAGTGTGACGTTTGTTGGAGTGTTTGGATATATATTTATAACGTGTGTTTTTATACTAGTGCTTTTGCCCTGTGTGAATGTCTTGTGTTAAACTTGATAATTTGTTGTAACCCAATTGAACTTTTTTGAGGCATATGGCATCAGATAGCATAGAAAAATAGTGCTGACCCCAGACATCACAGTTCATTACACCATATTGGACTCAGTTTTATTTTTTCATTTCATTTCTCATGTATTTCTTTTCAAGTATCATTAGCTCCTGCTTCTTCCCATTCTTCATCGTCTACTTAACATTCGTCACTTCTGCCATGCCGTATTATTAAGTACCAGATTCATTCATGTTTACCACTGCTCTTCTTTCATCATTCCCTTTTGTTAGTTTTATTTGTATATGTCAGCCTTTCCAAATGTCCTTTCTGTGAGGTTTAAGTTTTTCTTCCATTTGTTATGTCATTCCCCCCCCCTCTAAAATAGCTTTTCTATCTTATTATTTCTCATCCATTTATAAATATCCACCCACTTTCATACCATTGGTGTTCACACTTACCTTTCGACACTCACTTCTGCATTTTTGCACCAATTTCTGAAATACTGTAGTTCCAACTTTTCAGAGGTGGTAAGATTCACCCTTGTCCAGATTTACCACTTCTGCATTTTTGCACCAATTTCTGAAATACTGTAGTTCCAACTTTTCAGAGGTGGTAAGATTCACCCTTTGTCCAGATTTATCATTTACCTTTTTCTTCTTTATATTTACTGACTGCTTTATACATATCTTACTTTTAGTATACTGTATTTATAAACATTATCATGTATACACCCATTGTTGGCATTCTGCATTCTAGTAACAGCATTGTTTTGTTTCAGAAACTTAATGCAATTGCCAAGTTAAAAAGTGAACAGGAAAATGGTAAGGTGCTGGAGAAAAACCAACTTGAAAAGATTGCCACAGAGAATAAGTTAGCAAAGGAGCTGGAAGAACTGACTGTTTGATGAGTCTGGATGTATTTCTTAGATGTGAAATTAGGAACTCAGAACTTCAGTAGAATTCAGACTTATATAAGAGTTGTGCACACTTGATGCCCAGATTGTAATACATACCAGGAAAGTATGCACAATTCTTATGGCAGATCAGTAATACCTCGGTACGTGGTTACACATACCCAGATCACCTGTAGGAGACTGGCATTGACAAGGAGTCTACACTTGGTGGCCCTGTACACCCTGGATAGAACAGTTGCAGAGGCAGAGTCTATTTGGGAGCCACACCAGTTCATATTTTCCTGTGCCTAGTTGCAAGGGAGGACCTTGGTTTAACCCTAGGAAGATGTCTACCACAATGGGGTGTTGGTTTCCTACATGGTGTATGTACTGTACTGTACCTGTAGGACAGCCCAAGCTGTTGGTTACTTGTGGTCTGCTCAGTCAGATGGGTTAAGCAACCAACAACAGCAGCGACAATAACAACAACGTGTAAGGGAATGATTCATGTGTTATGATAAGATTCATTTGGACAAGAAAGACAACTTCAGGATGCATTTATTGCTGGTGTGGGCATACTTGTATGATGGATTGATGATTGTGTGTATGTTGTATGCCAGTGTTTGATATATAATCCCTGTAGAAGCATAAAGGAAAAGTGTTTGCCAGAATTCATTGTTATGGTTTTTTATAATGGATGGATGAATATGTAATGGGCTTTATAAAAGCCCATGTTGCCTTGAAGGCAAAGCGGGGATCATATCTTTGGCTCAGTGGTACCGTGCCCGCCTTTGGAGCGCAAGGGCCTGAGATCGAATCTCGGCAAGGACAGTGTGATTAATTTGTGAAGTTTCATTTCGGTCATTACCAATAGACATATTTTGTGTCAGTTTGTTACACAGTCCCTGTAGAAGCAACTACAGATCGTAAAGGAATTGTGTTTGCAAGAATTTATTATTATAATTTCTTATAATGTATAAAAAGCTAACCAGATATGGAAGTACAGTATCTTTAAAGCACAGTATGTTGTATACTGTATACAGTATACTGTTATTTTGGAAGATCTTTGCACATTTAATATTCCCATTTAATTCCCCACTCCTATAATAAGTACTAAATGCTAAGCCAGCCCTTGCCAGCCAAAAGTGCTTCCTTGGGTGCTAAAGAGCCAGGAACTTCTGCAAAGTATTCTCTCTCAGTATTCAGCCACATTTTTAATTTAAGATATCAGAGTCTGTGACACTACCAACCATTGACTTCATGTAAGCCACTCCTTGATGCCATTCTGTTCATGCATGTGTAACCTCCTAATTTAAATCTAGGAATCACCCTTTGGAGGTAGTAAAAATTGTCTAAGTGTCAGAATTTGGGTATGTGTAATCACAGAATGTATGGAAGAGAGAGAGTTCTGTGAAATATGGACAACCCATTTTATTTTCGGAGTGTGCTTGGATTTGCTATACCAGACACAGTTCAACAGATTTTCTGGTGTTTGATAAGTAGACAGTATTTTTCAGTGAGGCAAAGCCAAGAAGGATGAAATAATGACAGCTGAAGTCATAGTTCCCATTGACTTCATTGGAAATGTTCTGTTTACTGTGCACTGCATTTGGCAAGTTTCACCCTTCCTTGTTTGAAGTGGGAGCAAGCTATGAGACCACCATTTATGTCTTCTTACATTAAGTCCAAAATGAATTATGGTAGATTTCTTTATATTGTTAATATATATGGTTTCAGAGTGATAGCAGATGTTTTTTGTTAATATTTATGCATAGGCTGTGTATTTATTGTCAACCTATTTTTATAATAATATTTTTATTATTGTCGTTATGGAATGTTTTAATGTTGCACTACTGATGTGATACATGTTTTTGGGATATAAGTATTATTGGAGGAAATGGTGCAAAGCAAGACAGCTGAAGGTATTCGTGTTAGGGGATACAACACCCTAACTTGTCCTCCTGCTGGCTATTTACACTGCCTGAGGTAAATATATGGCATTAAGTATTGTATACCATGCTTCTGCATTGTATTATTGTGCTTGTTAAGTACTATCTTCCCATTATTTCCCTATGTTCATCTGACAGTTGTTATTGGATATGTACCAATATTGTATTGAACTCTGCCACTGAGGTGTAGTATGTAATGCAATAAAACAGTACATTACTGCTATACTTATATTTTTTTAAGTCATAAACCTGATGGAAAAACAAACCTTTTCACAGCATGTGAGCAACAGCAGTGCAGAGGCATTGCAGACTCAGTGTCATGAAGACAATCTTTACATTTGAACAACAGACAGCAACCCTGAAAACTGTCTGTAAACAGTTCATTACTGTAAATTATGCTATCCCATGGTGGGGCCCAACCTTAGAAGAGAGAGAGAGAAAATTTCAAAAGAAACGAAAGCCATAAGAATAATAACAGGATGCACCAAGACCACAAATATGGACCACTTACATCAAGAAACAAAAATGCTTCCAAAGATCATATGAGTCAGGCAGTTTATTTCTTCAGCTTAAAACCCATTTCACCCCTGTAATTTCATATTGCATCACCCCCTTCCACAGAGAAACAAGAAAAGCAACTGGCCAACATTGCACAAAGCATCTTGGCAACATCCCCCTTCCTACATAGAACACAACACTTCACAAACACTTCCTTTGGTGGCAATACTGTATGACAAGCATAATGGTTTCCTGTAACCAAAAAAACCATTTACAATACTGGGTGGTAACCATATAACCAAATAATGGGGTGATGTGGAGCCTACTATGGTGCTCCTATTGATTTGGTGGAGAGATGTATATGCAGCAGCCAAGCAGGAGCCAAACCTCCACACTCTTCTCTTTGCCTTGGGGACAGGGTGGTGCAGTGGTAGAGTGCCTGACTCAAGATCGAAGGGTTGAGCGTTCACGCCCCGCCTGAGTAGCTGCCCTGCTGGGAGAGGTAGAGCTTTCCCGCCACCTAGCGGGGCTATGTGATCAGTGGTGGCAAAAAGGAGGGGCATGGGGGGGCAAATGCCCCTCCAGTCAGAATCTTTGCCCCCCCAGTTGGCCCCCCAGTCAGATCCAGTACAACTAAAAAAATAAATAAATAAAGGCAATACAAGAAAGAAAATGACCAGGAAAGACCACCAATATGATTTCTCCATACAATCACAAAATAGATAGATTTGGAAATGTTAATTGAGAGGCATTATGATAGAGTAGAGGTTATCCCTGTTTTGCCCATTATGGTCAGCCACTTTATGTGGTGGCATCATCAAGTTTCTTAGTCAGTGTGTGGTCCTGGACCAGTGTGCATAAAACCTTCTAGAACCTCCTAAAGTAACTCCTAAATGCCCCAATCCCACTCCTTGCTGCGAGCTAGGCTTAAGACCTATACATAAAACTGAATAAAGGTCCCCCTAACTAAGAGCAATTGAATGATACATTAAAAACAAAACAAAAATAACTCTCCTGAAACTTGATTTTTTTATCATTCAAAATGCTAAATGCTCAGAGCTTCCAGGGACTTCGCCCCCTAGGCCCCCACCGGGGCTTTGCCCCTGGACCCCACCCGATTATGCTTGTGCTTAGCGCCCTGTGCGAATACATATTTGCGTCCCCAACATTTTCCCCCCCACTTCGAAAATCCTGCTGCCGCCACTGTATGTGATCTATCAAAGTCTAGCTCGGGGAATTCATTTCCCATCCATCCATCCATCATCTAATCCAGTATTGCCCCATGAGAAGCATATTTGATTTCATTTCCCCATCATCATCATCATCAATTCCCCATAAAAAAAAAAAATCCAAAATTCCCCGTGCCGTACAATGGTGTGGCACTGCCCACCATGGGAACGTTGGTCCACCACACAGAACAGCTCTCCAAGGGTAACTGCCAACAGTTACAGGGGAGGCGGTAGCTCGATCGGTAGAGAGTTGGCTTGCGGTCCCGTGGGACCCAGGTTCGAATCCTCGCTGGTGCAGGGAACAGTTTAAGGATTTGAATTTCATTAAATCAGGCTTTACTGATCTACCAGAAGACCCGCCGACATGTCGTAAAAATGACCCCGCTAATACCAATACACCAGTCCTGTATGAGACAGCCCTAGCATGTATTCAATATGGACGATGGGTGTTAAGCGCCGAAGTGGTGACATGTAGATTGTAGGAGGACGACTGGGCCTTGATAGCAGGCTGTGAAGCCTATGCCCAGAGTCGGACACATAAAAATAAAAAAAAAATAAAAAAGTTGATGGTGTGCTTAGCCAGACAGACTGTGGTTGCTCCACTTCTACTACTACACCACCCAAATCAATCAAACCACCCTACCCAGAAAGAAACAAGCACATCTGCCCAGACTCCTCTGCTGTCACCACCCTTCCTTGACACAGTATCAATACAAAATACAACTTTCAAATAATCCTTTAAGCCCATACTGCAGTGCAACTCCCTACACATCGCACTTCCTGAAAACATGCATCACGCTGTCACAACATAGGTAGTCCTTCAGTGTAACCTCAACAAAACTCTGGAAGCATCCTGCTGAAGTGGCAGGTTTCTTGCTGTCCTCTGGGTTCACAAACTGATTATATATATATATATATATAATATTTACATATATATATATATATATATATATATGTAGTAATCATCATCCCCAACACCTTGCTACCACTTGGAAACCTTCAAACAGGATGGTTATAACAAACACCTACAGGCTACCTTATCCTCACACGCCTCTCACTTTCTCAAACACTTCTTTCCTCTTCGTACTCATATTAGTTTACTGTTCAATTTTTCTGTACCACATAAGGTCTTCCTCTTCAACTGCTTCTCTCAGTCTCACTTATGCAAACTTTCTTTGGCAGTCAGTCTATTGTATCATATCTTTTATAACGACTCCAACATGCTTATATGTGTCAGCCTTGGTCATCTAATGGCAGCTCTTCATGCTACTCAGTCTCTGGCAGCCTCCCTGTTCAGTCTCTCATCCCTAAGGTCACGATCTTTGTCCTCATCCCAGGCCTTTTTGGTCTGCCTCTCGCAACCATACCCCTGACGTTCGCACTTCTAACTTTCTGCCTTCAACTGTCATCCTCCAGCCCCTCCACATGCCCAACCATCTCAATCTATCCCTCCTTATCACAACATCGATACATTCTGTTCCCATCCTTTCTTTCAACTCATCAATCATAAACCTAGTCTCCCCAGGCCTCACACTCAGGGTCGCACTACACATCCATCTAATCACTGTCATTTCTGTATGTTTGAGCCTATGAATATCCTCTTCCTTTACTACCCAGGTCTCATTACCATACAGCATTACACTCCTAACACATGCAACATACAGTACAGTATAAAAATCCCATAGCATGAAGGGAGAGCCCTCTCAGTGTCAGGAAAGGCAACAGCTCCCTGATCTTCCTCCAACCACTTCTTACCCTAAGCACAGAACTAGCTCCAGTCCCACCTCCATTACGTAACGTGTACCCTAGATAACAAAACTCTTCCACACCCAAGAGACTCACCAGCAAGATCAGTCTTTTCACGAAGCTTCAGCGAGTAAGATAATGTAAGTATGAGAGTAATTCGTCTAGAGGATGCAGATATTTTGTGTTCAGTAACATTGCTTAATGCTAGATTTGATATACGTTCCACTCCATGTCCAGCCAGTGTGTTGTGCAGACCTCTGGCCCGTCTCTCTCTCACACTGGACTTAGTCTCAGTTATAGAGGAAGATTTTTTGGAAGTTTAGTCCATTTTGGGCAGTTGTGGGACTTAGTCTTAGACACTGAGGAGAATTTTTCTGAGTTTTCCTAGTTTTTCAGGGACTCTGTCTCAGAAGAGTAGACTGCTGTCTTGCTCTCTGTGAGTGTGTGTGTGTGTGTGTGTGTGTGTGTGTGTGTGTTTTCCAGCCCGCCGTTAGTGTCCCTCACTGTAGTACGACGCCGAACCCTGAAGGGGTGCCGTTAGGGCACTTCCATGAGGGGGGGCCATTAGGGCCTGGTTAAAGGAGGCAGTGAGGGCGGCTCTGTTAGACTAGGGAAGTCCCTCACGGGGCAGTAATGGGTCTCCTGCATCGCCCTTTAGAGGGTGGGGAGTTTAGGCGCCCATTACTGTAGGGAACTGGCCGTTTTTTTTTTTTCTGTGACTGTGTGTGTTGCTGGTGTGTGTCTGTGAGTGTTTGTGTGTAGTCTGCTAGTTGTCGGTGAGTTTTTTTGTAATGGAGTCTCCTCAGGATGTGCCTCCTTCGAGGCCCTTCAACATCCCGCAACCTGTGCCTCAGAGGCAAGGTTCTTCTAGGCCTGCCTGCACCATGGGGAGTAAGAGGAAGCGTCGCTCTTCCACCTCTAGCTCCCACTCCTCAGTTACCGAGGATGCACGCCCCTCTCTGCCGATTTCCTCAGCTGATGCTTCCACCATTCGGTCTCAGCCTGATGTTTGCGATCCTTCTACCACACCACCGCCTACCAAGGCTGCTCGCATCCACGAACGGATGGCCACGGAAAGCGATGCCCCTGACACTCCTGTAGCCTCTTCCGCTGCTGCTCCTGACCGTGTTGATGCTGAGGGCTTCACGCTAGTTGCCACTAAGAGGTCCCGGGATCGCAGACAGGGAAACGGTCCCACCCCGGCACGACGCTCAGGGACTCCTCACAGGACTCCTCTGGCTGCTCGCACCTCAGTGACAGTGGCTGTGCCCCCTCCTACCTGCTCACAATTTCCAGCCTTTCGCGTGCCTCTGCAGGAAGGCCATGTGACCAGTTATGATGCTGTAGCAGCCCTCAAACATCAACTCCCAGGACTCAGGACTTCCAATGTCATTGGGAAAGATGGGATCTCGGTGTTAGTACCCAAGGACGAAGCATCGTACGATCTCCTACGAACGGCGGCAGTGGACAAGGCCTCCCCCATCAAACTTGTCGAGCTCAGTCCAGGGCTACGGTCGACCAGGGCAATCGTCATGGGGTATCCCCTGAGGATGCCAGTCGACCTTCTTTTGCGCCACCCTCAGGTAGAAGAGGCTACCCGTTGCCAGAGGCAGCGCACCAGGGAGGAGACACACCAGGTCCTTGTCACCCTCCGGGGTCCTCTGCTGCCTTCCATCGACCTAGGGACCTGGGGCACCTACTTCCTCCGTCCCTACACTCCCGAACCACTCCGCTGCTACCAGTGTCAGTGGTATGGACACCACCGAGCCACATGCCGCAGGCCTGTAGTTTGCGGAATGTGCAGCGGACCACACGAGACAGACCACTGCCTGACCAGGTTCAAGGCCAAGGAAGTAATCACATCCCATTGTCCCAACTGCGCCGGCCCGCACCATGCTTGGCACCCAAGCTGCCCAATGAGAGCCGCACACGTCCTGCGGGGTCGAGAACGACAGGTGGCCTGGGTTCAGCAGCAGCAAGCAACCAGCACTACGCCTACACCACCAGGGACCTTTGTCTGGGGTCAGCAGTGCAGTGCAGCAGTTCCTCCCCCTCCGGCTCTAGACGAGAGTGCTTTTCCGCCTCTCCCATCGGCCCTCACTCATCAGTCAGTGACAGTGGAGGTCCATCATCCTGCACCAGCCATGACCCCGCCACCGACCAACATACCTGCTCCACCTTCGCCTTCCACAGCAGGCTCTCCTCAGGTTCTCTTCACCGAGGACGAACTGCGGGCTTTTGGAAGGGAGATAGCCCTGTGCTTGGCTCAGCTACTGGGGGAGCTCCAAGGCAAGCAAATCAACTCAAAGCCCCTTCTGGATACGGTAGACAAGACTTTAACAGAGATGGTGGAAGCGAAAAAGCGGCCTCCCCCCTCTCCCTCTGCTCCTCATCCCGTATCTCCAGTCAAGGTAGTAAGGGTCAAGGTGCCAGCCAGGGTCAAGGTGCCAGCCAGGGCCAAGGAGCCAGCCAGGGCCAAGGAGCCAGCCAGGGCCAAGGTGCCAGCCAGGGCCAAGGTGCCTTCTGCTCCATTTCCTCAGGTCGCCGCCGAGCCCAGGTCACCACCTCCCCAGGGCCAGCCCCAGCCTCAGCAGTGGTAGAGGCAGAGCAAAGGGCTACTCATCGTCAGTGGCAGACAGTTTTCTCTCCAGGCCTGGTCTCACCTCCACCGGCACTTGCCCCAGCCACAGCAGTGATAGAGGAAAAATGCAGAGCTCCTGCCCCCCGGTGCCAGCCTGCACACCCTCAAGGCCCAGTTCACACCTCACCAAGGCTACCCCTAGCTTCGGCAATGGTGGAGGCAGAGTGCGATGCTCCAGGTCTCCTGCACGGGACTGCTCACCTTTCCCCAATCTAACCACTCCTGCCTACCTCAGTGTATTGCAGTGGAACTGTTTAGGGGCGTGGAGTAAGCTCCCTCACCTCCAGGAAGTGGCTGACACGGAGAATATCCATGTATTCCTTTTGCAGGAGACGCTCCTTCCTCACGGCTCCCCTTTTAGACTCCGAGGCTACAACGGATTCTTTCTACCTAGGGTCCGGGGCACTACACGGGGTTGTGCCATCCTTGTGAAGGACTACATCCCCTGCACAGAATGCAACCCTCCTATTCACTGCGGAGAGGGTGTTGAAGTTCAAGCTGTAACCCTGCAGCTTGCCACGACTTCCTTAACTATATATAACATCTATAAAAGTCATGGTGGGACCCTAGACGTTGGGGAGCTTCTAAATCACGCTGCTGCTGTGCCCACAGTCACTGGGGGAGACTTTAATGCTCACCACCCCATCCTCTCCTCGCCCCTTCCGGCGAAAGAGGCAGGACGACATGTTGCC
>JAGKTI010002190.1:0-19446 GCA_018397915.1 Birgus latro | reverse complement strand
CCTCCCCAGGGCCAGCCCCAGCCTCAGCAGTGGTAGAGGCAGAGCGAAGGGCTACTCATCGTCAGCGGCAGACAGTTTTCTCTCCAGGCCTGGTCACACCTCCACCGGCACTTGCCCCAGCCTCAGCAGTGACAGAGGAAAAATGCAGAGCTCCTGCCCCCCGGTGCCAGCCTGCACACCCTCAAGGCCCAGTTCACACCTCACCAAGGCTCCCCCTAGCTTCGGCAATGGTGGAGGCAGAGTGCGATGCTCCAGGTCTCCTGCACGGGACTGCTCACCTTTCCCCACTCTAACCACTCCTGCCTACCTCCGTGTATTGCAGTGGAACTGTTTGGGGGCGTGGAGTAAGCTCCCTCACCTCCAGGAAGTGGCTGACACGGAGAATATCCATGTATTCCTTTTGCAGGAGACGCTCCTTCCTCACGGCTCCCCTTTTAGACTCCGAGGCTACAACGGATTCTTTCTACCTAGGGTCCGGGGCACTACACGGGGTTGTGCCATCCTTGTGAAGGACTACATCCCCTGCACAGAATGCAACCCTCCTATTCACTGCGGAGAGGGTGTTGAAGTTCAAGCTGTAACCCTGCAGCTTGCCACGACTTCCTTAACTATATATAACATCTATAAAAGTCATGGTGGGACCCTAGACGTTGGGGAGCTTCTAAATCACGCTGCTGCTGTGCCCACAGTCACTGGGGGAGACTTTAATGCTCACCACCCCATCCTCTCCTCGCCCCTTCCGGCGAAAGAGGCAGGACGACATGTTGCCGTGGCCCTTGAGGAAACTGCGGGGATCTCCTTACTGAACAACTTGTCCGAGCCCACGCATGTCAATGGCGGCAGGCTCGACCTTTCCATTGCCTCTGCATCTCTTGCTAGTGTGTCGACGTGGTCCCTGCACTCATTCCTCACGAGTGATCACTTCGCTGTGGTGATGGAATTCCAGGCGGCTCCTCTTCCACCTCCCCCGCCGCCTCCTCCCCGCTGGGACTTACGGCGTGCACCCTGGCCAGAGTATGTGCGGGCTGTGGAGGTTGCTATGGAAACTTGTTCCCCCGCATTCCCTTGAGTACCATGCTGAGCAGGTTGCCCATGCCTTAACATCGCGCCGCTGCAGCCAGTATTCCCCTCACTAAGCGCCCCACGGTTTTCGTCAAGGACCACTGGTTCTACAACGAGCGGGTCCAAGAGCTTAACCATTGGCTGAACTCGGCCCGAAAGACCTACTGTCGGCGGCCTTCTTCTCTGACCAGGAAATACTTGGCTGCAGTGGAGCGACACGTCTCACAGGAAAAGTGCCGCATTCGGGACGAGGCTTGGATGAGGTGGTGCAGGTCACTAGATTCCCACTCCACACTTGGTGAGATGTGGGCGCGGATTAAGTCCGTTTACTCCCCCCGACCGGCAAGAACACCTTCACATCCTGACCCTGCTGGCGAGGCACTTTGTCTTGCTGCTCATTTTGCTGTCCGTACTGCCCCCACTAGCCTCCCACAGTCTATTGGTGATCTGCAAGCTCGTCTTGCAGGCCCCCGTAGGGCCTTGGTTGAGGCTGCTTGCTCTCGACCTGACATTGCAAACCACCTATTCACTGTTGGGGAGCTGGATCGAGTGTTAAACGGCAGAAAGGATACGGCCCCAGGCCCTGATGGCCTTGTCTACTCCCTCTTGGCTCGCACCAGCCAAGGAGGGAAGGCTCGTATCCTGGATCTGTTTAATCACTCGTGGCTTGAAGGGCATCTCCCGGGATCGTGGAAGACAGCCATTATTCACCCCATCCCTAAGCCACGCAACCCAGACTCCATGAGGCCGATATCTCTCCTCAGCTGTATTGCCAAGACTGCTGAGAGGCTAATCCTCTCTCGTCTTGCCTGGAGGTTGGGACCGCTCCATCCACGGCTCTTCACTTACCTCCCTGGCAGGAGTGCTCAGCACTGCTTGGCCTCCTTTCTTGGCGAACTGAGGAGTGGTCGTGGCATGGCTGTCTTCCTCAATCTCGAGAAGGCGTTTGAACTTGCCAACCCGGATGCAGTACTGGCAGCCCTCACAGCCAAGGGCATGGGTGGTCGCCTCCTCTCATGGGTGAGAGACTTCTTCCTCGACCGAGCTGCTTGTGTGCGATTCCAGGGCAAAATATTCCCCCCTTATCCACACGTTAATGGCACACCTGAGGGCAGTGATCTCAGTCCTCTTTTATTTAATGTGTTGATAGAGGAACTGCTCACTGTTGACTATGGTCAAGGGATTTCTCTACTGTCCTATGCAGATGACTTAGCATTGGTCTTCTCCGGGCGAAACTGCTATACCCAGGTACCAACTGCACTTGCCCGCCTTCATGACAAATGTTGCGAACTTGGTCTAAAATTCAACTTTAACAAGACCAAATGCCTACCTTTCGGTCTTCGCCACCCAGACCGTCCCCTCCTCCTTGGGGGTCAACGCCTTGCCTTTGTACGATGTCACCAGTACCTAGGCGTCTGGGTCGACAGCCATCTAAAGTCTGCCAGCCATGTGAGGTATGTACGGGAACGGGCGGCTACTCGCATCTCTGCCCTCAAAGCCCTTTCTAGCCGCAATATGGGTGCCTCGTACAGCGTCCTGCGTACCTTTTACACCCACGCCATCCGATCCCTTGTGGATTATGGGGATGTATGTCTCATTGGGATCTCAGAGTCGCTTCATCGTTCCCTGGAAGTGGTACAAAATACTGTCCTACGTGTGATGCTTGGGGCACCACCATGGACGCGTCTTGTTAATCTTCGGGCTGAGAGTGGCTTCCCATCTCTGCAACATCGCATTTGGGCACAAACAGCAGCTGTCGCTGCTAAGCTATGCAGGCACCGGCCCCACCTTCCTGTCTCTGTTCTCCTCCGGCGAACACTTGATCAGCCCCCGAATCCATGCCCTGGAGGTGATTGGATTCTCCTTGCCGCAAACGCAGTTCGCAGACTTGATGCCGCTGATGCCGTCAGGGGTGGTCCTGATTTGCCTGACCCTGCCTATGCTCCAGCACCACCCTGGCTTCCTCCTGTGATTAGGAGTGTTGAGCCTACTGTGGCAAACCCAAGGGCCTCTCTTCCTGCTCTTCTTCAACAGGATGGATTGCGTCGTATGGCGGCTCTCTACACTCCTGATGCTGCCGTCTATTATACAGATGGGTCTGTGGGTGCTGATGGGACTGCAGGCGCTGCTTTTATTTGTGACGAGTGGGTTGAGTCCTGGCGTGTCACCTCTGGCGCTTCAGCCTACCAAACGGAGCTTGTTGCTATCCTTGGTGCTCTTCGCCATGCCGATCGCCACTTCCATCGGCGCATCATTATACATACAGACTCCTCTTCTATACATGGCCTGCAGCAGCTCAATTTCACAGACAACAGGTTCCTACTTACCTCCATCCTGGCTATTGCAACTACCATCGCTAGCCGGGGAGGTGAAATTTATCTACACTGGATTCCTGGACACGTTGGAATTATGGGCAATGAGCGTGCTGCTGCTGCTGCTCACCTCGCCTGCACTCTCCCTATCGTCACCTTTCCGTTACGACCTAGCTTATCTCGCATCTTGCAACAAGTAACTGACGCTGGCCACCGTCTTTCCTGGGAAGATCATCAATTCCAGGTATACGAAGGCTCTCGCTCTGCCACCTGGTATGTCATTGCTACAACCTATACACCTGTTGATGTACCCACCGGCACACCCAATCACCTTCTTGTCAAGCTTCGCCGGTTACGTCTGGGATATCCATGCTTTAACCAGATGACTGGTGGAAACCCGGAGCCGTGCCCTCACTGCTTCGGCATTAGTGCAATGCCTCTTTTACATTATATTCTTGACTGTCCCGCAACATATTGTCTTCGGCGTGGCCTTGGTGAGCAGCTTCTCAGGGATGACGACTATCGTTTGGCTGCAGAAACTATTGCTCGGGCACCTGCCTCTGTGATTTTGGGGGTTGTGGCTACCTACCCTCCCCCACGTTAACCTGTAACCCTAAATCTTTGTACAGCTTTTCTCTGACGGGCTTTTGCTTTTGCCCGTGTCCTCCCAATGGGGAGGCAAATCTAAATCATCATCATCATATACGCTCGCATATAAGCAATGTGTAAGTTTAATTAAGACTGAGAAAAAAAAAAAGGTAATAAGCTTGTCCTCACGCATATTGCAGATGAACTTCATATTACGTGTGACATTGCATGTCTGTTTTTCACGCAGCCAGTAGGTAGACGTCGATATGGAACCCATCACCAGAGTGAGATACACGCTGATCGCACAATCTGACAGCCTAAGTAAGACACCTAGAGAGGGGAGATTATTCTCATGATTCGGGTCAATTATGAGGTGCCGCCGGGTCGACTGTATGAAGCAGAACATATCTTTATTAGACGTAGCTGGTCTTAAGGACTGAACTAAATGCAATGCACTGTCATAGGGTGAGGATACTGCTTGTATACAGTTTTATATCACATACAGGCCACTTGTGGTATTAGGTAATAGTGATAGTATATATTGTGATGATAATTCACGAATACAAAATCAGCGTCCTTTCACTTAAATATTACATCGTGACTGCTGTTCGCTCAGTCCATCGAAGCCTCGAGCCGTCACCTTGCTGGATAGCGGGGAGGGACGGGGAATGGAGTTGGGGAGGCAACATTAGATGGAGTCTGTGCAACACAGACCTCGCCTTTCCTCTAGCCAGGGATCGGGGAGTTAGGTGCATTGAAACTATGGCTCGTGAGCGTACTATGGGTAAAAAAGTATCGGTGCACAGGGGGTCCGATGCCTACCGAAAACATTCATTCATTACCAACATCTTATTGTGTACGAACAGTGTTTGTTTATACAAACATAACATTTGCGGTATGTTTGCAAGAGGATATTGCTTGTTGGCGATATATGACACCTCCCGACATCAGGGCTACCAACGTGTGGTAAGTCGGACACTAATATTTCCGTGACCTTCGTTCTGTGGTCCCAGATGTTTCACGCATATTGTGAACCGATACTTTTTTGACCGAGAGTACATGCTGAGAGTGAGAGAAGACAAGTGGGATTTTAGGGAAGTGTTGAACATGAAGTGGCTCTCATTTCATGCCAAAGGTACTCTGCAAAAACATGTGAGAACTGCTCTGTTGTAGTGTAGAGAACCTTTGCCTGTAAAAGAGAAGGATACGTACAAATTGGAATGCGCAGAAATGGGAGTAGCGAGATGGATGAGTAGGGTTTCGCGGTAACAACTGAGAACAGTGTGCTGGCATAAGACATATGAGTATAAATGAGGTTATGAAAACTGTTAGGTTGAGATGGCTTGGATATTCTGAGAGGAAGCAGGATGACTAGTTGAGGAGGGTTGCAGATATGAATGTGGAGGGAAGTGTCCAGAGTCAGACTGAGGGAGATGGGTGAAGTTCTGTCTGATGACCTCAGGGCAAGGAGACTGATTAAAAAAAGGGTCAAGATCACAAAAGTGAGATTCCTTCTCTCCGATGCATGTCATGCAGAGATCAAATATCCATTCTTTTAATCTCTGACCCTGTGTAAGGAAAACTAGGTAGGCTATATCCAAAAAAAAAAAAAAAATTACTATAAATATTGCTACTGCTTATACGTCACTAAAAAATCCTTAGATAAATGTGAACATGAAATTGTCCACGTAAGCAAAGTGGCTATATATAAATAAGGGAATGAAGAGTATGAAAATAAGGGGGAGGGGGAGAGCAGTATCAGTGTGACTGTAAAAGTATGCCTACAGACTGCCTACGTTGGCGGGGATAAAAAGACGACAAATTTTTTGAAAGATGTTGAGTGAGCAAGTCACTTGATTAAAGGGTAGAGGAATGTAAATCCGCAGGCTGCCATGTGTAAAAGGGGTGCCAAATCCCTTATCATGCAATTCTCCTCACAACATTCATCCAGCCAACTTGATCTCTTGACAGTTCCTAGCCTCACCGACTTCTAAACCTCTCTTCCTCACACACTCATCCACCATATCTCTCCACCTTCTCCTTGGCCTACCTCTCCTCCTCCCTCCTTCAAATTCGCTCAGATATACCGTTTTCACCACTCCATTGTTATTCATTCTCTCCACATGACCATACCATCCCAATACACTCTCTTCGATTACAGACTTCCTCACTACACATCTTTCACAAATCACTTTATTTCGTATCCTATCCACTCTCAGTACTCCACATACATTCCTCAGCAGTCCCACCTCAACTGCTCTCACTCCTGACTTTTCATTTTCATGCCACACCATAGTCTCACATCCATATGTTAAAGTTGGCACTAACACTCATGTAAGCCTCGTGCAGCTGCAGCACTCAAGCCTGTTTCTTATCAAAGCCATCATTGCACTAGCTACTTTTCTTCCCTGTGTCACTCTACTTTCCACTTCTTTTGCACATTTTCCCCTCTTTTCTATCACTGTACCCAGGTATTTGAACTCTCTCACCAATTCCAGTCTCTCTCTCCATTCACTGTAACATCGCTCTGGGAGTCACCTTCTCTCCCAATAACCAACACTTTACTCTTTTCTACATTTACCCTCAAGACACAACGCTCACACACATCAGCAAAACTCTGCACTAGTCTACCAAGTTCTTGTCCGGTATTTGCAAGCAGTACTGCACCATCAGCATACAACAAATTTGAGATATTCCATCCATACCATTCATTACCAACTCCATCCCCCTCTTCATTATTCGTGTTTTTACTTCTCTCATCACCCCATCCATATTCAGAATATATTGAACAACCATGGGAACATCACACAACCTTGTCGCACGCCCACACTGATCGTGAACCATCCACTTAGATGCTCATTAACCCTTACACATGCTTCACTACCATCATAAAAACTCTTGTCGGCACCTAGCACCTTACCATCTACACCGTACATGCACAAAACTTTCCACAATCCTTCTCTGTCTACTTTGTCGTATGCTTTTTTCAGATCCATGAATGCCATAAACACCTTATGGTCCTTCTCACAAGCCTTCCCTACTATCTGTCTCACTGCAAATATTTGATCCACACATCCTTTGCCACTTCTCAAGCCACCCTGTTCATCAGTCACTAGGACTTCTGATATCTCTTACTTTCTCTATAATAATACTTCCATATACCTTCCCTACTACACTCAATAAACGTATGCCACAATAATTCTTGCACTCACTTCGCTCACCTTTATTTTTGTACACAGGTACAATCACAAACTTTTTCCACTGCTGGCACAGTTTCACTCATCCATGCCTTCTTACATATCTCCAACAAGCATTCCTTCTTTGCACCCCTCCAAAACCAATCATGTTTACAGCTGCTCTGCTCTCTCTATTCCCATTCATCAGGTTTTCAAAATATTCTTTCCATCTGGTCCTTCCTTCATCCCCATGGGTTAATAATCTACCACCTGCATCCTTCACACCATTACATTTCTTTCCACTTTCACTTCCACATTTCCGCACCTCTTTTCATAATAATTTCCTATTTTCAGAGCAATTTGCATTCATTTTTCTTCCTAGATCATGATGTACCTCCTTCTTTTCCTCTTCACTAGTCTCTTTATGTGCTTTTTGCTCTCATTATATTCAGTTCTTATTTCAACTGAACCTCTGTCCTGTAACCACTTTAGCCACTTCTTCTTTTCCTCCACTGCTTTCTTAACCTCATCATCCCACCATGCCGTACCTTTCTTCTTTGTTGTTACTCTTGCGATAATGGTAATAATAATAATAATAATAATAATAGTAGTAATGATGATATTACAGAATTATGTTTTTCTACGTCAGGTGTGGTGGAAGGGTCAATGTTCTGTGACTTCGAGGCTCAGGAAGTGTGTGGGTTCCGTGCATCATCTGGTAACACAACAACTTGGACCTGGGGCACCAGAGTTCCTCCGCAGGACCACACACTTGGCACACTGTATGGTGAGTACACTATAGCCAGCTTGTTTTTTCATGTGATGGAAGTGGGTCACACACACACAACATGGTACATTGTATAGTGAATATGCTACTTGTCTGGCATCTATACCACTCTACTTTACCTTGACATAAAATTGTCATCTCCCCATACTGACTGATGTAACAAGATTAACAGTGCAATATCATGCTATATTCTGTAGTGTATAACTTGGCCTAAAACTGCCATCTCTCTGCCTCGAGCGTTGAGGTATAGCAGTAGATTAACAAAGGAATATGGTGATAGTCCTGAAAATCTGCTGTGGATGGGGTGTAGAGCTTTAGAATTGTTATCACTGAACTACAGGAAATAAGTTGAAAAATGATGAAAATCTCTCCCAAGTTAAGATGGACAAATCGTAGTCCGTTTATCTGTAAAGCATCTCTTAGTATTTAATATAATATCCGGTATATCAGGCATTTGTTAAGATATACAGGGTGTCCTGCAAGATTTTTCAAAAACTTAAGGAGATTATTCTTAGGGTAAAATTGAGTAAAAAATGCTATGTCACCTGGCCCAGTTCTCCTGTGTGGTGATTTTTATTCTCTTCCTGCTGCCAAGATTATTTTATTTGGGCTAGGGAAGACTTTTTAAATTGGAGGAGTGAAATCTAACATTCATCATAAGGCGTGGGAATACTGATTCTTTTACTGTGGAAATAATATCCTTATGTAGTTACTGCTGAATATAATATCGGTGGAATAGTTTTCATGTAGTTTAGCCGGCAGTTGGCTCTTTTGTGTCAACACGGTATTAAATGTTTTATTAAGATACCAAATATGATGTAACTGTGCTCTGTTTAAAGTTCTAATAGGCTGTCTTGGCCTACTCTCTGATTTTTTAGCATGCATGAGGGGCTTGAATGTTGAGTGAATGATTGGCCAATTTCATTTGGCATGTTGTAGATTAGTTCTTCAACTGTCTTTTTTTTTTTTTTTTCCTGCTTTCTGCAGTTGGAAAAAGAGGTGATAAGATGACGATGATGATGACTGATTAGTACGTTTAATTATCAGCAGGTCATTCTATGTTTGTGTAAGTTTCTGTGCATGATAAAGCAGTACATGTAATTATCTGCAGGTAACTCAATGTCTGTATGATCTTTTTAGCATGAGTGAACAATACATTCAATCTCTGCAGGTCATTTTAGGTTTGCACAAGCATCTGTCAGACCAGGTGCAGAAGCCATAGTAAGGGCTTGCTGTTGTTGTCGTGGCCCTAGGATTATCTGGATGTGAGTTAACCCCAAGACTGCTGTTGTACTGGTGAGATAGTGGTGAGATATAGGGGGCAGTTGCACGTGTCACAGATAGGTACAGACAGATGGCTAGATAGTAATTCACACACTGAACTGGTGCTGTTCAGAAACAGACCAGATAATTATTATTTGTATTATCTTTGAGGTAGGTGGGGGTGCCCACCATCCACTCACTCAGTGTAATGCTGGTTTGGGTGTTTGCCCTTTTCTCTCTTCCTTCTTTCCTCCTCTGTCTTTCCTTCATTCATTCCTCTTCCTTCTACCTACAGGTGACTTTACACTCCCTTTGCTGTCTTTCTTTCTTTCGCTCTTTCCTCATCCCTCTCCCTATGGGTGACTCTACACTGAGTGACTAGCCAAATGGTTTCCAGTACACCAGGAAACCATTTACTACGCTGGGTGGTAACCATATAACCAAATTATGGCACCTGATGGTTTAATGGGTAATTAAGGTACTCCAATCAGATTGAGCCTGTGTTGGTTTATATCCAAGGGATGGTTTGGGTTTATTGCTCACATAATGCCTCTCAGGGATGAGTGAGGCTGGTTACGCTCATCTTAAATGTCAGGACCAACTTGCCTAGCTCCGGGTTCCGACGTTGCTCATGGAACGACATAGGAGGGGTGGCCATATACAAATCGCCTCCATGTCGCCCTGTCCCCCGCCATTTCACTGCCCTGCTCCCAGCTCACATCCCGCCTCTCTCATATACCTCTCCACCCCATTCCTCTATCTCATCCTTGGCCTCCTCCTCCCTCTCCGTCCTCCACCTCACTCACATACACTCTTTTCGTCAGTCTCTCACTCTCCATCCTCTCCACATGGCCAAACCACCTCAACGCGTTTCTCCTAACGCTTCCTATCACATCCACATCCACACCACAACGCTTCTTCACTTCCTCATTTGTCAGTCTGTCTCTCCATGTGACTCCACATGCTCCTCTCAAATAACTCATTTCCACTGCTCTCACTCTTGACTTCTGTCCTTCCAACAAGGTCCAAGCTTCACTTCTAAAAAATGCTCCTCTACTCTGATACTGTAGACTTTAACAACGAAAGGAAATATATGTAATACTCACATGGATATTCCCCTGCAGTGGTGTGTGTGGGCATGGGCGACACAGAGGCCCCTGGGGGGAATACCAGAAGGATGGGCGTTTGGCATATAATGGGCGTGGGTGAATGGGACGCCAAGGACCCCACCCACTGAACCCACGCCAGCTCTGACCCACGCAGGCCATAGACGCCACCTGTCCGGAGGCCGGAGCAACTAGTGGTGGGTGAGTGGTGACATTTATCTTTTGTAAATTTCTTGTATTTCCATTTTTTTCTTTAATGTGTGTCTTTACCCTATTAAAAAAGTGTCCTTACCCTTCCCCGTCTTTACATTTTGAAAATATGGCCGAGCCATTCGAAAAATAGTTTTCACTGCCATTACTATCAACACCTCGTATAGCATGAAGTTTATACAACATATAAAATCAAACTACCATTCACAATTATTTGCCTTAGGAGGAAAACGCTAACAGCATCAGGGTTCATTTGAAACCGTGGATCATACAACATTTCAAATCAAACCATCATTCAGAACTGTTTGCCTTAGGAAGACAATAACAGCAGCAAAGCTCGTTGTGAAACCATGGATCGTTTCGTGTCGTATCGTTTATAAAGGCACCAACCTGCTTGCATGCGTCGGCCTTGGTCACCCGATAGCGGCTCTCCATGCTGCTTGATCTGGCACCTCCCTATTAAGTCCCTTTTCGCTGAGGTCTTACTGTGACCTCGTCCCAGGTCTTTTTTCGGTCTGCCTCTAGCAACCTTAACCCTAACGTTAACACTTCTCACTTTCTGCATCAAATTGAAATCCCCCATCCTCTCCACATGCCCAAGTTATCTCAGTCTACCTCTCCTCATCACAACACCAATACACTACAGTCCTGTCCTACCTCTTAACTCTTCCATAAACCTAGCCCCTCCAGGCCTCCCATTCAAGGACGCACTGCACATCCACCTACTCAATGTCATTTCTGAACGTTTGAGCCTGAGAATATCCTCATCCATTACTGCCCAGGTCTCACTGCCATACAGCAAAACACTCCTAACACATGCTACACACAGAGATCCAATAACACGGAGGGAGAGCCCTCTTGATGTTAGAAGAGGCAACAACTCCCTGAACTTTCAACCACTCCTCATTCTAGCCACAGAGCTAGCTCCAGCCCCACCTCCAGCACATAACATGTCTCCCAAATAACAAAACTCTTCCACACACTTAAGAGACTCACCAGCAAGATCAATCCTTTCACGCCTGACGATATCCACATGCTCTTCCCGACACACCGCATACATGAAATCAGCATTACCTTTAAGTCTACTTCAAAAACCACCACATCTCTTATGCACCCACTTATAACAAACACTGCACAAGATGGAATTACTTCTCACGCCCTTGTGGCAAACTGCACGTGGCCAGTCCCCCTCTTCTTTGACAGACCACCACCATCCCTAGAGGCCCACGAGAGAATCCTGTTATCAAATCTTTAGTTCGTAGTGTCACTTGTTTTGCGCAAGAGGTGTAACGATCCTTTTCCAAATTTGTGTACCTGGTCATGTTAAGGCAGGTGAAGGCAGACGTCTTTCACTTAAAGGGTTTAGGTTTGTCGGGTTTACATTCACCTCCATTGCGTGTGTTTTATTTATAGTCTTCTTGCTGCCAGACTAATTTATTCAGCTGAGGGAGATAGTTTTTATGTAGGGGTTACTGGGCAGCAAGTTTTATTTATTTTATTGTTTTTTTTTTTTAGGATATCAGGTTGGAGGTATATTGTGTAGTTCAGAGTGAGGAGCGGTGTGAGAGTGCATAGGTGTCCAAAACAGGCATAAGGGTGACGTGGTTACGGTGAAGAATACAGGGTGAGGAATGCTTGTGTGAGGCCAAGGTAGAATTGAATCCAGCATAAGCCCATTCTTTGTGAACAGGTGTTTCGTGGTGTCATTCACCCTGTGGTAGACACTCGTTTTGTTATTCATCAATGAGACAAACCGTTCAACCTGTGGGAAAGAATCCTGGAAATTCCCTGATGATGTCAGCAACCTAAGGAAAAGCTGCGTGATTTCGGGATCAGACATCCACACATCCCAGCATTTTTTTTTTTTTTCAGCCCCACTGAAAAACGAACTTGTATCGCAACCAGTTAATGCAAGAAACATCAGAGATGCTTCTGCTTTCTCTGGCCTCAGGGCTCTGGCATATTCATGAATAGAAAGAAAACGAAAGTGTGCTCCAGCAACAAATGCAACTCAAAGTTTATGTAGCTGGAGTGAACGGCAGTGGGTTGTTGCAAGCACGACTACATCCGTGTCTGAAGTCCTGATCATAACGTCAGCGTGATCCATTTGAGCCAGGTCAAAGCAGCGTACAGTGAGCCTTGTGTCCGCTTCCTCATGCGAACATGGTGACAGCCATGCGTTTTGGTTTTCTGGTCACTAGAACTGACAGTGTCCACACCTCGTGTTGCGATGACCATTTTCCCATCTTCCTTGATGTACTTGACATTTTCTGACAGGAAGTCAAACAACTCTGTTTTATTTTCACTATTTCGAAGGAACTCAGGCCAGTTGCGTGGCAGAACAACATCTTTCACCTTTCTTCTGATGCCTGAGCCTCGTTTTTTCCTCACTGAAGACTTCAGACTGTCCTCACGGTAACAGTCCCAAACAGTGTCAACACGATCAGTAGTGGCCAGGCGCATCAAGATGTATTGTACGAAAACAGAGTCACTGTACTCTTGGAAGGTCTGTGCTTGACTTGGTTTCAGAATGTGCACGAGTGCAGCACCATCGATGACAACAGCTGTCACTTGTGGCTCAGTGAGCACTATTGGGTCGTGGATTTTCTCATAGCACTGCAGAAGATCAGCTTTGTTGCCATGCCGCAAGTCCCCAGAGTCCGATATTGACGGAGGAAATGATTGGTTCTCATGTTAAAAAGACTTATCAAGGTCTCCTCCTCTAGCCTGACAGCCAATGTACAGTCTTGCAAATAACTCGCAGTTGGTTTTCGCTGTCATCATTTTCAGATCTTTGGTCATCTTGGCAGTTTATTCTGATTGCTAAAGAGGACCACCCTGTTAAGTTGTATTGGGTCTGACAGTAGCTTTGTCCTTTGTTCTAGTCTTTCATCAAGAAACATAAGATACTGTGCTTTGCCCATTTCTTTGGCATTCATCACTGTGTTGACAACTTCAGCATTTCCTACATCTTTCGTGGACAGACACAGGAGTTCTTTACTGTCTTCTGCAAAGGGATTACCTAGATAGGCCATCTTCGTTTTCAGTGAGTCAAGGTCAGTTTTGAACCGTTTTTGATGAGCCTCAGTTTCTTCGTGGTGCCTTTGGTCTTTGTCACTGGTTGACTTGATTGTTTGCTCAAACTCCTCGACAAGTCGTGCCATTTCTGGTCCAGCAGTCATCCATCTTTCAAATGCAACAGCATTTTCTGTCAGTCCAACAGCGCCGCCTTCACCCTTGACCATCTTGTTCATTTGTTCATGAGCGTGATCAAGAGCTATAGACGAGAAAGCTTTGTCAGTCTTCTGGACAGTGAACTTTCCTGCAGCAAAAGCCTGGGCAATCTATGGTGCTTTAGTCGGTAGTTCTTTCATGTCCCGAAGGTGGACGGGTAGCCAGCGTGGATAGTGATAATGATCAAGGGAGAAAAACCAGGGTAGGAGTTCTTCAAGGAACTGCATGTACTAGGGGAAGTCTGAGGTTCTGAGAGATCTCACAAATGTCAGAGCTGACAGCTCTAAATCCATCACCAGCGACCAGTAGAGAAATTGGGGATGTTGTTTTTTCTTCTCACGCTTCCATTCCATGAATGGCAGTCTGCTTTCTGACTCTGTCAGCTGTGTTGTGTACTGCTTGTAAACTTCAGCTTGAAGCAGAAACAAAGCAGCAACAGTTACTTCATGGGGATACCTGCTCTTCTTCAAGTTTTCACAATTCAACAAGATGTTTGCCGTAGCTGGGATCTGGTCGGGGTTGAGGTAAGTGATAGCATTCTTGACAGCATCCATGGCATAGCAAATCATAGCAGGTGAATGTGCAGGTTCCCCAAACAGCGGGAGAAGTCCACCTGTGCATTTTGGCTTCACATGCTTGTGCTCATTTGCGTGAAATGAAGACCAACTGAGGCACAGATCTTTGGTTGGAACCTCACTGCTATGATTTTGTACATACTG
Source organism: Birgus latro (assembly GCA_018397915.1). Lineage (NCBI taxonomy): Eukaryota > Metazoa > Arthropoda > Malacostraca > Decapoda > Coenobitidae > Birgus > Birgus latro. The sequence goes on along the minus strand of JAGKTI010002190.1, from coordinate 4,989 downwards.
GAGCCATTCATACTCCTGCTGGATTGCTGATCCTTCCATTGCTGCCTCGGGTAACAGAGACTGTGTTGCAGCTGGAATTTTAATGTCCTGAGGAGGCTTAGTGACTGGTATCACTTTCACGTAGTAGTCTGGAAGGTGCTGAGTTGTCTTCCCAGTGGAAAAGTCGATAGGCTCCATTGCCTGCCCCTGGCCTTCAAAGTCTGGGTGCTGGAACAAGGAGATTCCAGTCCAATGAAATGATCCTTTTGAAGTAGATGATGAAGGGTTGTGGTCGAAGTTGTCAACAGCTCCTGTTGTGAAGACAGATTTGTGAAAGCCTGTTGGAACAACACACCTTCTTTCTTGAAATGTGCACACACTGTATTAGACAGCTCTTGAGACAGCTGATTGATCCTCTTAGAGGAGACTAAACACCAGCAACAAAGAACTTATCTATTAGGCCTTTTTGGCGTGTGTGTGTGTGTGTGTGAATGAGTAGTCCCACATACAATGGAAAAGGGGTTTCCATTTCACGATCATGGCGATATCTTGTTTATTCTCGAGCTCTTGTGCGTTTCACAGCATTGAATTTGATTAACTGAGCTATTGACAAGCATGCAGATGTTTCTTCTGGTTTGACCTCTCTTAAATGCTTGAACCTTCCAGCAACATGCTTATCAATGACTGTAAGGTCACTGGAACTGATTTCTCTTGGCAGTCTTCTTTGAGACTGCCATAAAAAACATAGCAGTCATTAAACAATTCTGAGCGGATGATCTTTGCCGCTTGAACCAAAATCAAATCCTCTGCTGTATGGGTTCTGTCCATTGCTGTTGACAAGGCCTTTCCAACTTCTGTGTCCATGACCAGCAGAACGTCTCGTCCTTTCTTATGAGCAGTAAGGCCAGGAACATGTGCTAGAAGTTTCTCCTTCAGTCTTGCTGAATTTTCCCGGACTTGAGCATTCTGTCCAAGTTCAAGTAACGGTCTCTGATACAAAGACACGACTTCAGCAAGCTTCACAATGTGTGGCTCCTTAGAAAGTTCCTCTTCAAGGTAAATGACTAATTCTACAAATGCCGTGCCTGATCGTTTTGCTTCAATGCCATGGTCACTGAGGGTTTTTGCTCTTTCAGTATCTCTTGCCTTGCTGTACAAGTTTGTAAGGCACCCCTTGTGATACATCATGTCAGTAGCAATGACATCCCCTGCTGCTAACTTCGCAAGGAGCTTCGTGTCACCAGCCTTAAGAGCAGCTTCCCTAATATGCGAGTCAAGCTGGTATGTAGAACCTTTAGCAAGATGTAGTTCAGTCTTGCCACAGTCATATATACAGCTCTCCTTTGCAGAAGTTAGCACACTCTCTCTATGTGTTCTCTTGCCTGACCTGACTTCTTCAGCCTCATCAAGCTGTCTTTTTTCAACTCTATCCAACATTCTTTGGTTGTAACTTGAACGGCAGTTCTTGTGCCACTTGGCTCCATGTTTGGCTAACGTAGGTGCAATGCCTGACCAGTCATTGACTTTGTCTTTTTTTAATGATGGCGGAAAAGCCTTTGCTGCCTTCCAAATTAATCTCCACAGTAGCATAACCCTGCTCTGTTGGAGAAATAAGTCTTCTTTTGTGGCTTTCTGGCAAAATATGCACAAGCTCCAATCCACGTCATTAGTCACGCCACACGCCAACTTCACCAGGCTTCAATCTGAAAACATAGAGAAGCAAAATGTAAGACATGCAAGTAACGTAGGTCTCTTGCTTGAATTGAAGTTATTATTTTTTTGTGTGCATTTAATTGAAGAAGCTGACCTCTTTACCTTCCTACATTTATTTTTTTACTGTGAATTGTTTAAAAACAACAGTCTGGGAGGTTCCTAATCACGCTTTTTTGTGTTCCCAGTGCAGGCTTCCAACATCTGTGAGAAAGAGGCTGAGCTCATGTCACGCGTACATCACGAGGTCTAGCACGAAAACTAATGAAGGGATTTTAACCGAATTTGGTATGAGCATGCACAGGAATGCGAACATCGCGAGCTGTAGCATAAAAACTAATTAAAGGATTCTAACCAAATTTGGTATGAGCATGCACAGGAACATGGTCCATCTTCACATTTCACCACAACTGTATTAATCTGATATATTGTCAGTAATTACTAGTTTATTGCTTACATCTGTGAATATGCCAGATACGCGAGTTTCGTGTTGCTCGCGATATGGCATTCGGTTTCCTGGCAACCAAATTTACCAGAGGACCAAAATAGCTTGCATCTCCCTTGATTTTACATTGTTTTGATGTCTTCTAGTAACACACCAAAGGATATACTGGTATTAAAAAACAAAACAAAACAAAAACAATTGTTGCAGCTGGGCCCCGCACTAGAAAGCAAATTAAGAGTGAGAGCAGTGAGGATGAGGGCAGGGTAGGATGACTGAAGATTGAGGGTGAGTGTGATGTCAAACTGAGGGTGAGAGTTGAGTAAGAGTGACCGTGAGGCCAAGGGAAGGGTGAGAAGAAGGTGACTGTGTGTGAGGCCAAAGTGAGGGTGACAACACAGTGACGGCAGGTCGAGGCTAAGTACCGGTACGGGGTGAGAGCAGAACAACGCTAGGAACAGGGTAAAACTTAGAACAGGGTGAGGTGTAGGGTGAGAGCAGGGAGAGTGTAAGGGCGACAGGATAAGGCGGGGTGTGTGTGTTAGATAGGTGTTGTCAGGAAGTATGGCCAACCAGGAGGCAGCGTGGGGGAATAAAAATCACAGTCACTCTTCCTGGTGCCAACACAACAACGTGAGCAGCAAAACACACTAAACCACATCAGGTGACAGAACTGCTACAAAACTTGACGTGGAAGAAACACACACACACACACACACACACGTAACCACAGCAGCATGTGTGTTCTCAGTAGGGTGTCCGTGGCCTAATTCTCTTACCTTAGGTCTGGTCTAGTTCAAATTCTGCCTACACAGTCTTTTTCTTTTCTTTTTCTTTTTTCTTTTTCGTTTTTTTTTTTTTTTTATCCCCGTCGTGTTTGTTGAGGTGGACTGCCTAAGGTATGATAGGGATAATGAGGACGGTAATGACGTGTTCAATGACGACTCACGAAGATCAAGCATGGATGAGCACAGTTCATCATTAAGCGGATCAGAGAAGTCAGTAACTGGGCCAGGCAGAGCAGAGGAGGATGGATCTGATGATGGATCATTAGGAGGGATCGTAACATGCTAGTGACTGTGAAGCGTGATGTGTGATACTTGGCACAGACCAACCTTGTATAGCGACTCCCTCTTTGCTGGTAACACATTGACATTTTCATCTGCCATGGTTTGAACACTGATTAAAACACGGGCAGGGCAGCTAATCCAGAGTGTGGCACAGAAATCAACAATGAATGGGCTTGCTGAATCATGTAAAGAAATTCTAAGCTGGGTTTTGCCTTTAATGTTTAAATATGACCCATCCACCGTGCATAGATTTCGATTCGGGAGATTAAGGAAGCTACCTCGTTTCGATCTGTTACACTGACCTCTTGTTAACGCCTCTTCAGATAGTCAGGTGACGGTGGAACTTGAATCCATCAAAAGTGTGACATCTACCTGACCGCAATATCAGCACACAGCTACTCTTAAGTAGTCTGATACACGAGCAATACTGAAGGGTAGCTCATTGTGTTTGGTATCTTCTACGTTGGGTGTTTTCCATTGTCGCGCTGGTCTTCCCCCGACCGATGACGTGCAAGGTAACGACACTCTCTTGTGATATGAGTGGTGGTGGTCTTAGGATACAACGGTATTCCCGTGCGGTAAAGAATCCCCCTAGCACCTCTTCCTTAGCGATTTATTTTTGGATACGGCTAGTTAATATCAAAAAGTGTGTTACATATGCGGAGCATGGTATTTCAATGATTTAACTGACACGAGGTTAGTAAGGAATATACAAAATAAATCGCTTAGGATGAGGTGTTAGGGAGCTTCCTTAACTGACGGATATACAAGCTTTAATATACGACCCATTGTCCAATCAGTATGAGAAACAGTTAAATAAAATCGCGTGGAGGCAGGGAAACAACACGCTCATTGACTCAGGCATGAATAAAAATAGGAACTTTATATGGCAACATCGCTTTCTCGCGGAGGCCATTTTGATTTTGGTCTTGCCATCCGATGTAAACAACTCCCTAAGTTTTAAATCCAGCCATATCTATCAGTAATTCTGTAACAGACGTAAAGGGTTTTTTACACATAGGTAGCCCTTCAAGCAAAATTATCTTAAAATAATTAGAAGATAGAAAATATTAGGCACCAATTGTGCGTCTAGAGGTATCTGATACGGTATTAGTCATTTCAGAGTGTTGCCAACCATACCTTAAGTTAGTCAACGTGCCGTGTCTTATTGCATGGCAGCGAACTTTTCCTTTGCTCTACTGTATTTTTTTTCATCTGACAACAGACTCCTACCCCTTTTTTAGGTCAGTTGATGCTCAAAAAGATAAATCTGACTAGTAATCAAGGAGATTCATTCCTGTCTCACAGCTACGGCTGATCTAATGTCACGTAACTTAGTATTCAAATTGTAAGTGGCCGTGTTCTGTTAAAAAAAAAAAAAAGTTATCTCTTACTCTTTTATATCATAACACTGATGGGCTGCCTGACTGTCATCTGAAAGTCGTGGGTTCGATCCCCGACCCAGTGTAGGTGGATTTAAATTACGTCATCCTTCCTTTACTTACGACAGGCGGAGATACATGTTAAGCACTCTATCCCTCCATCTCATCCTTGGTCTCCCCCTTTGTCTTTCTAGCTCTTTAGTCAGTCTCTAATTTACCAGACTCTCCACTCCATCCCTTCATATCATCCGTGGTCTACCCCTCCACCTGACTCACTCACACTCTCCTAGTCAGTATCTCATTCTCCATCCTCTCCACTTCTCCATATCATCCTTGGTCTCCCCCTCCACCTCACTCACATACACTATTTCTCCCCCTCCACCTCACTCACATACACTATTTCTCC
>JAGKTI010002189.1:49560-70317 GCA_018397915.1 Birgus latro | reverse complement strand
CACCTTTTTCCTAGCTAGTGCACTTAAGAACCATGCATGAAAAAATTTAATTTAAAGCAGGAAATTATGATTAACATTTAGGGTAATTTTTTAACACATTTACAGCATGATGAAAACAGGTTAGACACGAAAATCATTATGGGAATCATCTTGCACACAGTTTATGCATGAGATTAATGATATGGAAAGAACAAAACAAGGAATTTTGATGAAGTTAGGGTACTTACGAAAAAGAAGCCGCCGTCTATAACTCGCTCTATCATCTCAGACTTTGACACGAAGAAATTGCACCACACAACCTTAGCAATTTACAATCACCAACACTTTCCACAATGTCTTTTTTGCATAACTGGGATCACATCACTTCACTGCACTGTACATAACAGTAAATTCCCGTGTGGTCTAGTGATGAGTCCTGGAGCCTGAACTTCTCAGCAGCAGCTTTCAGCTCCGTTCCACGTACCAACACACCTGCGGCACGTTGTTGTCGTTACCAAATCAGCATGGATCGGTCGATGTCTGCATACTTAGGACTAAACATCACCTTCCTCTCCACGTTTCGTTTGGTCTTCGAAGCGAAATCAGCCATGTATTGCTGTAGTTTGTCTCGGGACTTCTTGATATCAAACAAGGTGGAGCGAGGGAGATTGAATTCACGACGAATCCGTGATGTCGGCCACCCGGCGTCCATCTTTTCCAATACCCTTCCCTTTTCTTCTCCAGAGTCAGAACCACTTTCTTTCTCTTCTCAGGAGGCGGGGCCATCATCACACACATGATGAAGAAGGTGAAGAGCAGTATCAATAAATGTAGGAGGTAGGGTATCACCACAAAAGCAATCACTTCGGCCGCCACTGTTGGAGGTGTTCACGAGGCAGCAACTGAGTGGGTAATGGTGACTGACAGACAGGCGCCACGCATGTAAACACAGCCGATCGGCGTGCGCGGGAAATTCAAACTGACGAGGTCCAAAAAAATCGAAATTTTTTCTTTTTTTTTTTTTGAATTTTTTGGCATTTTGGGGGTTGGGCAGCCTACAATATCCGAATAGTGAGTATGTCCGAGTATTGGACATACAAATAATGGAGGGATTACTGTACAGTACTAATGAGATGGTTGAGCCGGTTTTTTGGCAACTGCACAACAAAGATCATGTTCAGGTGTTTTGAGCTTTGATCCGTGTTTTGATTTAATTCCCAACAGCACTGAAAATGTTGACTCACAAAGCCATGTGATGGAAATATCAACAGTGCTCGAATAGCAGGTTCAGCAATCCGTCTGTATGAGTTTCGCATCAAAAAACAAAAATCACACAAATTCTTTTCAGAATATACATCACGTGCAGAATCATCATGTTGGAGTTCTACCACTTCTTCTTGCATACCTGTCCCAGCCTGCAACACCTGAGCATTTGCCCTAAAGGGATTCAGAAGATACACAGCTTCATTTTCACCAAGGCTTGGGAAATATCCATTAAGTTCCCCTTCCAGCTTTGTAAGATGCTCACTGATTAATTCTTCGAATATGTTGGTCTTAGATTGTGGATTCTGATCTAGGAGTTCTGTTACAGTACTAAACGTAGCCAAGGTATGAGACTGACTGTTTCCCCTCCACAGCTGAAGTTTTGCAAGAAATGCTCTGTGCCTTAGCCATAAATTCACAGACTGTTGCATCTGTTCCTTGAAGACTGGTTTAGCATATTTAGAGCATCAAAGATATCAACAAGGTAAGGAAAATTAAAAATGAAGGAATGATCCTTCAAGGAAGTAATAAAATCTTCACTCTTGGTGGAATGTTGAAAAAATTCCAGCAGTTCTCTACAAAGTTCATATACAAGTTTTGTGACATTTCCTCGGGAAAGCCAGCGCACATCAATATGGAACAGGAGTACACTGTGGTCAGCACCAAAATCTTCACACAGCAGCTTAAATAACCGGCTGTTAAGGGCACTCCCTTTCACATGGTTAACCATCTTGACCACCATTGATAACACACTGGATAGTTCACCAGGAAGGACCTTGCATGACAAAGCGAACTGATGGATCATGCAATGCATAAATGTCATGAGGAGCTACTTCCATGACATGAGCTCTAAAGCTAGACCTTCATCCTAACATTGCTGGTGCCCCATCAGTTGTGCAGCCTCTCAAATTTTCCCACTTTAAACCATGTTGTTTGAAAAATGAATCTACCATTTCAAAGATGTCTTCTCCTTTAGTTGTTGCTTCTAGTGCTGCATTCATCAAGAACTCTTCCTTAATGCCTTCATTTCCTGCATACCAAGCAAATACTAGTAACAGAGCACAATTTGTCACATCAGTGGACTCATGAAATTGAATTGCAAACCCAGTTTCACACTTATAAATCTTGCTAATCACTTGCTGCAAAATATCTACTGACATTTCTTCTATTCGTCGTTGGACTGTATTATTAGACAGGGAGAGAGTTAAGCTTTTTCGCAGATTCATCTCCAAGGACACAACGTACCATTTCTTTTGCCGCTCGAAGAACAAGGACTTCTCCAGTGGTATGAGCTTTCTTTTGTTTGGCAATTAAAAGTGAAACTTCATAGGATGCCTTCACTGTTGCAATGCTTTGTTGGAAAAACCTACCACTTGGATCCAGTCATTGTTTTTTTTAACACTGCTATACTTCTTTATGCTTGAAAAAGTCAAGATCTTTGTCTTTGAATTCTGGATGAGCTCTCTCCAGATGTTCAATGAGAAGGCTTGGCTTTATTGAATCATTGCCCAGTGTTTTCTGACAAAGTACACACAGTGGAATATCCATACCATTGTTTACTGTGGATGTAAATCCGAACTGTAAGTAGGTCTCTGAATATTTCTGTCTTTTGCTTATCATTGTTTACTGGAAGATACAAAAAAATAAACCTTTCATTGCAAGTGTTGCATAAAAAGTTAAGGACAATATTAAGGACTCGCATTACAGCTGGGACCTCAGTTCTAATGGTAGTTTTGGGTTCCTACCATGATATGCTTCATTGCTATTTTCTTTTCTGATGCAAATGATTTTTTTTTTTAGCATTAACCTAACCAAAAAACCTAAGCCAACCTTTTTAATAGCCCGCAAACACATATAGGTTAGGTTAGGTTGGATTAGGTTTTTGGTCAGGTTAATGCTAAAAAGAAAACTCCATTTGTGGCAGTAAAAAAAAAAAATAGCATTGAAGCATTATGATGATAGGAACCCAAAACTGCCATTAGAACTGACGTCCCAACTGTGGTGTGAGTCCTTAATATTGACCAAAGTTAACTATACGTAAGAACAGTAAATGAAAAGACAAGAATTTCCAAAATTAATTTGTAAAAAAATGTGTTTTTTAAAATAAGGTCGATACAACAATTTTTAAAGAATACATTTTTAAATTAATTTTTGATATTCTTGTCTTTTCATTTATTGTTCTTGTTATGTATGGCAAACTTTTTATGCGACACTTGCAACAAAGCTATGGCAACAGTGCTGGTGACGAGTAATGTTAACACACCTTCACTTGCTGTGAGCTTCAGTAGGACTGAGTGAAGCAGACATTACCAGTGGTTCCAACGCTGCCTCAAGTCACTGTGTACGAACCTGATTGTTTCACATCCAATACAGATTGTGGGCTGTGGGAAGTCACATAATAGTGAAAAAAAAAATGGTATAGTCACCTCACTGATACAATTTTAATAAAACGTTTGCTTACTTAAATGAAGAGATTGATAAAAATACGACTTTGTGCAATCTGACTGTAGATTAGAACACCATGTATTCTACACCGTTGTTATTCTCTCAGACTCCTATGTACCCCCTGAGAAGTGCAAATGCACCCCTGGGGGTACATGTACCCCAGGTTGGGAACCCTTGGTATATTGAAATGAGTCTTTCACAGGTTACAGTACTTGGTGCTCCTGCATTACCACAGCCACTGGGCATTTTTATAAGCTTACCTCTGAAAGCTATAAATGAGGATTTAGAATGTGTAAATGTTCCGCCAACATCTACCAGTAGCTGGCCATATTTAATGTTCGCAGTGCGCATTATTGAATTTGAATGCTGGCAGTCAAATGCAAGTGAGGTTAGGTTGTATTAGGTTTGGTTTGGTTAGGTTAGGTTTGGTTAAATCATTATGTTTCCCATAGTTTTGACCTGGGATACACCGATATGTCCAGTTGGGGAGATTGTTGGTAAAAGTTTGCCACGGGCGACGTGACTGCTTCCTTAGTTACTCAAAAATAGGTATATTTTGTCTTTTTCCAATCACTTCTTAATGTCACAATTCAACAGTTAACCATCTGTGTTGCATATATATCAAAATTATTTATCCTTGAGTTTGTGAGTTTGTCATAGTTGGAATCACTTTGCCTGTTTGGTAAAGAATTACCATTGATTATTATTCTAACTCATGAACAAAAGTGGGTCACGTTATGTTAATGACATTGTTACACATCAGTTGCTGTAAGTCATGCATATACTGTTAGATAGGTTTGTGCTGTAGGAGGATAAAGTCACTAATGTGCAAGGGTTGTGCTTGTGGGTAGAATGCATCATTTATTAATACTGTGCAACATGGATGTGGCCATTTCATTATTTTGTATTGAAACTGATCTTTCACAGGTTTTTTTTTTTTTTATACTGGTATAAATTACCATAGATATACCCTAGTGTGCATTTTTCTATAAACTCGCCTCTGAAATCCATAAATGGAAATTAAGAATATGGATCCATAAATATTCCCCCCATTTCTACCACTGGCACCAAGACATCTGTCAGACACTTCTAATGCATGTTTGAAATTTGACACCTGGTTGAGAAGTGAGATTAGAGTTTTTGCTTGATATGTATTAAGTCTTTCAAGGTTAGGTTTAGTAGCAGTCATAAGTAGTTATATATTTATTTATTCATTTTCTGTTTTTTTTGGGGGGGGGTGTTGGGGCAAAGACTCCCTTATTAGATTTGTTTAACATTGGATGGTTTAGGCTAGGTTAGGTTAAATCATTAGGTTTTGTGTGACTTTGGGTTAGTTTTGGTTTTTGAATTACATACATTTGAGCATGTTTGATGCACTGATGCATCCAGTTGGTGAGATTGTTGGTAAACATGCTGCCATGGATAAACTGGCAGTTTCCATCAGTACTCCTAATTAGGTTTATTTTGTTTGTCCTATTCATTTACTATAGTCTAAAGAAAAAAAAAATGTGTTGCATATTGTACAGTATTAGAATTGCGTTCTTTGAGACCACGAGATTGTACGAAATCCGTTTGAATCACTGTGTGCATGGTAAAATTTTATCTACCAATATATTCCATAACTGGCAGTTTCCATCAGTACTCCTAATTAGGTGTATTTTGTTTGTCCTATTGACTTATTAAAGTCTAAAGGAAAAAAATGTGTTGGATATTGTACAGTATTAGAATTGCTTTCCTTAAGACCATGAGATTGTACGAAATCCGTTTGAATCACTGTGTGCGTGGTATAATTTTATCTACCAGTATATTCCATAACATTTTTGGCACCATACAGTATGGTGAATGTTAGCCTATTTGAGCAGTACTGTATCAAAAGAAAATTTACTGTGTTTTAAAAAAACTCATAAGATATCAGCTATCAACAGTAGAATTCTCCTTAAAGAGTATTGTTTTCATTTTATAGTATTTCATGGCTGCTGGGGTAACTAACCTAAGCCTGCCAAGCAGACCAAACTTAATTGTAGCCAAACCCTAGTGCATACAGCTTGAGTCAAACCAGCAGAAATGAACAGCTGTCTCTGTATTAGATTGAATTTGATTGTGTAAATGTTATTAGTGACAAAAAAAAAGAAAGAGAGAGAGAGAGAGAGAGAGAGGAACAACATTTACAGGATTTCTTCTAGACTGTCAGTCCCCCAGAACAGAAATCATGAAAAATTAAATACAGTTTCTTGAAAACTACAACTCTTTCAGTTCATGTCTCCTTTAAGCCCAGTGACTTTTTTTTCCCCAGACTATTTTATTTGATTGAGGAGAGACTTTTTAAACCAGAGACGTTAGATGTAACCATCACCTCCCGAGAGCTTAATAAAGTCTTATGGAGGTAGCAAGAAGAAATCGGTGAAAGACATCATCATATTGAGGGGTTAATCGATATCATTGAAAACACCAGAGGATCATCTGGAGCAGTTTTACTTTACTATATCTCTAAGTCTTGTATTTAGTGCCATTCCAATACTGTTGGGCAGGAAAACATACCCTAGGTCCCTTCATCATCACCAGTGTAGCCTTTCCACCTACCAGTTTGTATCATTAACTTTGGTGTGTAATTTTCATTTGTACCACTAGTTTTTCAATCTGCATCAGAATCATCATAACAATGTACTTAGAATATTGCAGTACCATACCCAACACAAACCACATGCCAGCAGAAGTACAGCAATAGGCTAGCACATTATGTCACCTTTTTTGACATATGGTACATACTGTATGTAAAGTATGGTGGTGTCTCAGGTAATGTGTTGTTTTTTAGTCTGATTGTGGAAATATAGAATGGTATGCAAAAAAGTGACCTCCTAACAAGTGATGTGGCTGAGTCAAGGGTGTTGTGGTCCCTTGAGATGTCATGCTTGGCTCAAGCCAACCCTAATGTAACCCAGTCATGTCTGCTCGGCTTCCTGTGTGTGTGTGTGTACGTGTATTTACCTAGTTGTATTTACCTGCCATAGTTGTTATATACAGGGAATGAGCTATGCTCATGGGATCCTATCTTCTTGTCTCAACCAGTCAAACTTTGCTGCCCATTTAAGTTTTTGGACTGGACGATCTCTTTGTCCAGGCATTCCACAGGTCAGTGCATCTGTATGGGAAACTGTATTTCTTGATATCCTTCGAGCAACTTGTCTTTTTCAATTTCTTTGCATGTCCTCTTGTTGCTCCCCCATCCCATACAAACAGGTCTTCTCTGTCAGTTTGGTCTACTCCCATCATGGCCCTGAACACAGCAGTCATGTCTCCCCTCTCTCTTCTTTCTTCTAGGGAAGGCAGATCCAGCTTTTCTAGTCTTTTGTTGGATGATAGATCTGCCAGGCTGGGGACCATCTTGGTTGCTGCTCTTTGTATTCTCTCAAGCTTGTTTATATTTTTCTTTTTTTATGGGGACCATACCACTGCTGCATATTCTAACCAGGGGTGGATCAGAGCTACTATCAGTTTTTTCATCATCTCCTTATCTGTGTGTGTGTGTGTGTGTGTGTGTGTGTGTGTGTGTGTGTGTGTGTGTGTGTGTGTGTGTGTGTGTGTATTTACTTATTTACCTATTTGTAGTATACAGGAATTGAGCTAAGCTCATGTTGTCCTGTCTCCATATCTACGTTTATCCAGTCTATTTTTAAACACATGAATGTTTTTTGCCAGCACCACCTCTTCGTCTAAGTCATTCCAAATATGTATGCTTCCGTTCAGGAAACTGAACCTTTTAAAAAAGATCATTAAGACATCTACTTTTCTTCAACTTGAAGTCATGACCTCGTGTTCTTCCATCATCCAACACATAAAGATCATCCGTATCCACCCTTTCCAGTTCTCTTGCACATCTAAACATCATGATCAAGTCACCTCTTTCCTTTCTCTTGTGTAGTGTTGGTAACTACAGTTTTTCCAATCTCTTCTCATAGGTCTGTTCCCTTAAGCATGGTATGATCCTTGTCGCCATCCGTTGAACTTTCTCCTGTTTATCAGTATGCTCAGTATGCTTCTTCAAATGAGGTGACCATACCACAGCCACATACTCTAGTCTTGATCTTATCATGGTCACCATCAACTCCCTCAGCATTTCCTTGTCCATATAATTAAAAGCACTCTCATGTTGGTCCTTACGGGATTATGGTGTCTGGCAATAGATAGATAGATAGACTCTCATGTTGGTCAGTAATCTATAATTCTCTCCAGTGATTCTGTTTATGTGCATTTCTGGTGACAAGCCATCCTGAATAATCACTCCCAAGTCCTTCTCGTCTTTTCTTTAACAGATAGGCTCATTGCCCATTTCATATGTCCAATTGCCCATTTTATATGTCCAATGTGGTCTTTTTTCACTCATTTCCTTTTCTAATACATGACACTTCTTGGCATTAAAATCCATTTCCAAGTCTGGCTCCAGCTGTGGAGATTGTCCAAGTCCTCTTGCAGTTTTTTTACGACTGTCAATACATTTAATGTGTTTCATGATTTTAGCATCATCTGTGAACATACTCATGTAACTATTCAGACCTTCTGGCAAATCATTTATATATATATCAGAAACATTACTGGGGCAAAGACAGAGCCCTGGGGTACTCCATTGGTCACATTTCTCCACTGTGAAACCTTGTCTCTTATAACTGTTCTCGTCTGCCTTCCTATCAGATAATCTCCCATCCACTTTAATAGTTTCCCATGCACCCCTCCAAAGGTCTTCAACTTCCACAGCAGTCTCTTATGGGGCACCCTGTCAAATACTTTCTTGAGATCAAGATAGACACACTCTGCCCACCCCCCTCTCTCTTGTATGGCATCTGTTACCCTACTATAGAAGCTTAATAGGTTAGTAACACAAGATCTTCCTTCCCCGAAACCAAAATTGTCAAGGTGTCATAATTTCATTTTCTTCTAAATATTTTATCCATCTTTTTCTACAGATTTTCTCAAAAATTTGAGTGTGTGTGTGTGTGTGTGTGTGTGTGTGTGTGTGTGTGTGTGTGTGTGTGTGTTTATCCACCTATGTGTATTTTACAGGATCTGAGTTCTGTACTATGCAATAAACCCTTGATGCTTGTGGACTTGAAGCTCGCGGATTTGATACTCACGGATTTTTCACTCTGGTAATAAATAGTAATGAATAGTGAAATAAAATGAAAAAATATGAAGTTTGAATGGCACGTGCATATGTACATCACACATCGATGATAACTCATCATAACTACATTTTCAATAATTAATCTTCCTACAGAAAGGTGAATTGAGGAGAATGTATTGTACATTGATGAGAATTGATGAGAATATATTGACATTACTGTACTATATGGAATTTTTAACCCTCCGCATCCAGCTATTTTTGGCCCTATAGGTCGCTTCCATGCTGACCTTTTTTTTTTTTTTTTCTAAAATGATTTTCATGTGAAAACAACGAATTTCACCAATAAAATACCAAAGCTTTGAAATGGGTTTTATTGAGTTCTGCATATTCGTATACAGGTATTTCTGCTCTCTCACACTCACCATGTAGGTGAGAAAAAGCTGTTTTCTATGTAGGGTAGATTCAGGTATAGCAGTGTTCAGTACACTTTTCTAATTACTTATTACTTCAACATCTGTCACAGTTTGTGTCTCTCTCACTGTGAATGCATTGTCTCACACTTACTTGAAGATAAGTACAACTTGTCTTCAATATGTACAGTCCTTACACTTACAAGAAAATATTTACAACTTGATTTCAATATGTATAGTCCTTACACTTACATGAAAATATTTACATCATGCCTCCACTGTGTATAGCACTGGGTGAAGCACACAGGCAGAGTGAGGCAGAGCAGGTGTGAGGGGGGGAGCAAGTGGGTGTATGGCCTTGACTGCCTGGGGCATGGTAGAGGAACAGTTACCATACCTGCCTGCCAATTTTTACCCACAAATCTTGAAAAATGCGGGCACAGTGAAATTTTTAATTTTAAGCCGTTTTAAAACGGTACTGACTGCGGATTTTTGTCACAACCCTATAAAACAGCACTGGCACGTGGTGGGTTAAAATCTTTTATTGTACAGTCATAAGAAAAACTATCGTTACCCTTCAGAGCTATGCACTATGACAGCGACGAAGTGTTGTGGAATAACGGGACAAGAAAGTTCGTACCGCAAACCCGTCAATGTCGATTATGTGAGACACAGATATTAGAATTTGTGCTAGAGGTAATAAAAGCTAATTAGATCATTTTGGCCTCTGTGCATGGAGACAATACAGTTTATTATCCGGCACCGAATTCATTAAATAAAAATATAACAGAATGGTGTAGAGTCGGCAACACACATGCAGACGGGCAATAGGTGCACCCATGCCAGATTTATTTCAGCCGATACAAGCCAAGTTAATACATTTCAGTGTAATAATGATAAGTATGCTTTCTGCTTATAATAAATATTGAGTAGAAGGAAAATAATAATATGTGTTCAGTCTCATTGCTTTAATATTTTGTATACCCACCCCCTGCTTTCAAAACACTCTAGATGTCGACGCATGGATACCACTAACTCAGCCACACCCCATCCGTATTAACTCTGAAGCATCCATCTGAAGCATTTAATCACCCATCTAAAGCAAACAAATGAACTTGTGCATCCCTGCCAGACTATCATAAAAAAAAAAAATGGTCAAAATAATTTATAATTTATTTTTTGTATTCTGTGTTGAATAGTAGGAAAATAATAAACGTGCGAGTTTCATTATTAATCCCCGGCGGGGTGGCATATTTCCAAACTGTATTAGCGTTCAGCACCACCGCCCTCAGCCAGGTAGCTCTAGTGGGATAAATCAATCAGGTAATTTTGCATGGGAAACACATTGGGCATATTTCCAAGAAAAGCCTATAGTTAGTTTTGAAATGGCGGGGTGAGCGTTGTTCCTGGCTGACATTCCCAGTTGTGGTGCTGAACATGCATACATTTAGGAAATATGCGGCGGGGCACTCAGGGTAACACAAACATGTCCTATATATTTCCCTGCCGTATGGCTGATTCTTGCTCATTATTTTTTCTTATGACTGTACAGTTTATTGTAGTTTGCATTATGTTCATGCATAATCATTTATCATTATCATTAAAACATCAGAAACCATTTTCTTTATTGTGTAAACTTATTTTCAGCGTGGGAGGGATAACTGTTTTGATACTCGCAAATTATCCACTCTCGTGGGGGTCTCTGTTCCCTAACCCTCGTGAGCATCAAGGGTTTACTCTACTTGTATTGTCCTGTTCTGAGCATTATAACTATCCAGCTTTGCTTTGAGGGTATGGGTATTCATATCACTTAACCACACTTTTGTCCAGCTGATTCCATTTAGCTAGCTATACAGTACTTCTCTTTGGAAAACTATAGTTTCTTACTTCACCCAAGCACCCTGGCAACCTAAGTTATTATGGTGTCCCTTTGTTTTTGCACCATCCCTTATGATATGATAATTTCTATGAATTTTTTCAGTACCATACATACACTTACACGTCTTTATCATGTGTCATTCTCTTGCAGCGTAGGTAATTTTAGCCTTTGGAACCTCTCCTCATTCTGTAATTCTCTCTCGTGTGTGTGTACAGTACTGGTACAGTGATTTTTTATACCACTGGTGCATAGATTATATTTTGCTATACCCACAGGGTCAGCCAAATCCAGTTTTTGTCCCAGATTGTGCTAGTCATTCATGAGTCATTGTGCCTTTTTGAAGGATGAGTTCTGGCATATAGCAACCGTAGTTTTATGAGTGTCACACTTTCACTTCCATTGATTTTTGTCGCACCTGTGGAAGTGCGTGTATGTTGGCTGTGTCTGAGGTGCATGTGGTGTGTATCTGGGATATGGTAGGGTGGTGAATACTGTTGGAATGGGTGTAGCTGTCAAAGGTGTCCCTTGTCATCTTAGTAGAGGTATAAGGGGTAAAAGTAGTTAGGCCTTTATAATCCCCTTGTTGTGTGGTTATGTTTAGAGTGACAACCTGTCAGTATTAGTTAACCATGCTACAGGAGACACCAGTGTACAGAAATATTGGCTACTGTATTAAAGTTCTATTATTACTTTCAAGTAGATTTGCTAGTTGCCTCAGTTAGTGAACCAGACTAAAGGAAATGTGTATGGTGTATTGGAACATATCCCTAACTTACAATGAGGATTTCTTGAAAGCAATAATGAGCCTATTAGGGTATGGGGGTATGGGTGTGAAGGGGACTGGGAATTCATGAGGATGTTGTGTCCCAATGTTATGGTGTCTTAGCACGCACCGAGAGGCCGTTGGATGTGCAGGGACAGGAAGGGTGTGCTTGTAGATATGGACTTTACTGTATCACCAAACTTTTGTACATACTATATGTGGGAAATTTAATCCATTCAGTCCAGTGACATAAAGTGCAGTACATTGTAAATATTTTATTACATTGAGCACTTGTGGTTTATGTTGTACCCTATCTAAGTGGCTACAATTCCTTTCAATTCCTCCACATGAATAATGTTTGCAAAAGTTTGGGGTCACCTAAATGCTGTACAAAGGGACAATTGTCCAGTTTGCCTATATCTGATTGGCCACCACTGCCCTCCATCCACCCCCCCCCACCCTCTTTGGTAATGGTCCTGCATGCCTAAGTGACTCATTGATCTCTGCTCTGGCTCTTGCCTTTATTAAATATAGCATTTGGGCCTGATTAGAATAATTTTATCACAATACAGTAGTACAGTACATAATAAGTATGTTTACAGTATACTGTACAGAATAATAGAAGAAAATAAATCACTGCAAGTTTAAGATACAGGCATCCTTGCCAGTGATTTTTTTTTTTTTTTTTAATGCAAGGAAGAAGAAACCAAAGGCCATGGGCCCGCAAACCGTTCCTTCCAAGAATAAACAAAAACAACACAAAAGAGAGCCAAATTCAAGATCCGTTCATTTTGAGATGCCTGGACACACTGCATTTGAAAGACTGGAGATTATAGGAAGTAGGAAATACAGACAGAGGAAGACAGTTCCAGAGTTGACCAGTTGCATAAATGAAGGACTGGGAGTAACGGTTAACTCTTGCATTAGAGAGTTGGACAGAAAAGGGATGAGAGGTTTTTGCTAGATGGGTACTACGTGCCCGTCGTAGAGGTGGAGGGATGCAAGTAGACAGTTCAGAGGAACAGTGGCCATTGAAGTAGCGATAGAAAAGAGATAAAGATGCAACAGTGCGGCAAAGAGACAGAGGTTGAAGGGAGCTAGTAAGAGGAGGAGAGTTAATGAGACGAAAAGCCTTTGACTCCACCCTATTGAGAAGGGCTGTATATGGGGATCCTCCCCACACATGAGAGTTGTACTCCAAAAAGGGGCAAATAAAACCCGTGTATAAAGTCAACATTTGTGTAGGGGTAAAGAAGGTTCGGAGTTGGCTTAGCACACTTAATCTCTTGGAAGCAGATTTCACAAGAGATGTAATATGTTCTTTCCAAGATAAATCCCGAGTGAATTAAACCCCAGGCATGTTCAAGGATGATGAAGGAATGAGCTGGACATTATTAAACATCAGCGGGTACTCCAGTGGAAGGTTTTATCTTGTTGATAGGTGCAAGAACTGAGTCTTTGATGCATTAAAAACAAGATTATTTTTACCCGTCAGAGATACGAGCCAAGTCAGACATTAGGTGTGCCATAGCCTCATCCCTTGTTTGTTGAAGTAACTTCTGAGATGGGCGTTGCGGGAACCGAATGGAAAGGTGAAGGGTGGAATCATCAGCATATGAGTGGATAGGGTTAGATGTAAGCTTAGAAGGTCATATAATGAATAAAAGGAAGAGAGTTGGTGATAGGACAGAGCCCTGAGGAACATCACTGTTGATAGATCTAGGAGAAGAACGGTGGCCGTCTACAACAGCAGCTATAGAACGACCAGAAAGGAAGCTAGAGATGAAGGCACAAATAGAAGGATAGAAACCATAAGAGGGCAGTTTAGAAATTAAAGATTTATACCAGACTCAATTGAAAGCCTTTGAGATGTCAAGCGCAATGGCAAAGCTTTCGCCAAAGTCCCGAAAGGAGGATGACCAGGAGTCTGAAAGATAGGTGAGAAGATCGCTAGTTGAGCATCCCTGACGGAACCCATACCGACGATCAGAAAGAAGGTTAAGATAGGAAAGATGCATTAAAATTTTTCTTTTAAGAATAGACTCAAACACTTTCGAGACACAGGATGTTAAAGCAATTGGACGATAGTTAGAGGGTTGGGAATGGTCACCCTTCTTTGGGACTGGCTGAATGAGAGCAAACTTCCAGCAAGAAGGAAAGGTACAAGTTGATAGACAAAGGTGAAAGAGTTTACCTAGGCAGGGTGTAAGCACAGAAGCACAGTTCTTGAGGACAACGGGAGGGACTCCATCAGGCCCATATGGTTTGTTAGTATTGAGGCCAGTGATGGCTGAAAGTACATCAGTTGAAGAAATTTTAATGTCATCCATGAGGAAGTCAGAGGGGGGGAAGTGATGGAGGAACAGCACCGGAATCATCTAAGGTGGAATTGGAGGAGAGAGTCTGAGCAAAGAGATCTGCTTTATCAGAAGAAGAAATAGCTACAGAGCCATCAGAGTAGAAAAGAAGAGGGAAGGATGATGAGGTAAAGTTGTTAGAAAGGTTTTTGGCAAGGTGCCAGGAGTGTGAAGAATTTGAGTTGGAGAGTTGGGAACATTTAGTGCGGATGAAATTATTTTTGGCAGAACGAAGAACAGACTTAGCACGATTCCGGGCAGAAACATAAGAAAGATGTGATTCAGGGGTGGGTTGGCTCCGGTACCTTTTGTAGGCCCTCTTCTTGTTGCGGACAGCATTAGAACAAATGTGATTAAACCAAGGCTTTTTTGCATTAGACAAAGGATATAAGAAAGGAATGTATGCTTCCGTGCCCGAGAGAATAACCTCCGTAATGCGTAAGGCACACGCAGATGGCTTCCGGCCATGGAAGCAATAATCCTTCCAGGGAAAATCAAAGAAGTACTGCCTGAGGGCCTCCCAATCCGCAGCTCCAAAGTGCCACAGACGACGTTTCTTTGGAGGATCCCCAGGCTGCACTGGAGTAATAGGACAGGTTAAGATAATTCTTGCAGAATAAAGTCAGATGGCATGTTGAGAAAATGATGTCATTTAAGAGAGAGAGTCATTACTGAGGAACTTTGAGAAGAATACCTGGAGATACCTTTTCAGGATCACATCTCATATGATGTGCTATTTGGCATTGCACTGCAGAAATATAGTGTATGATATTCTAGAACTGTGAATGCTTTAGCCTCCTCTCATACTGGTATTGCTAGTAGGGAAAAGGCTGTGTTGTGGGAAGTGTTATTCTTAGTACCAACAGAAATGCATAGAGATAGTGTAATTTTGCTGAAACATGTTGTCATACTGTACTTAATTTGGCAGAGGATTATAATATGATATATGCTACAAGAAGGTGTTATTTTAAGTCCAGGATGTGTGCAGGCAGATTGCCAACCGACCTTGAGCAAACGAACATTAGATGATGCTCAATACATTTGACTTATGAGTGCGGAGATACAAGATCAAAGAACATTTGTATCTGACTTTCATGCAACCTTACAGTGAATTATAAGTGCCTTGTAGTAAAACTGAGAGTTAGTTTATCAGTGAGCAAGGTAAAGCACCTTGATATACTGTAATGTGTAGTTGTACTGATTTTTTGAATACCAAATCTTATTGTGGTTTGATAAATGGAAGGCATGTTCCTAGTGACTTAGGTAAACAGAGTAAAACAAGGAGTACCTGTATAGTACTAATTTATTAATGATAACATCTTACCTGGGTATGACAGGTGGAAAGCATGTTTCTAGTAACTTAGGTAAAACAGATTAAAACAAGGAGTACCAGCACAGTACAGTATTGATTTATTAATGACAAAATATTACTTGGGTGTGACAGATGGAGAGCACATTCTTACGGGTACCAAGGTGGCCATCAAGATCCTTAACCGCAAGACTATCAAGAACTTGGACATGGTTAGCAAGATCAAGAGGGAGATCACCAACCTCAAGCTCTTTCGCCACCCACACATCATCAAATTGTGAGGCTTTGGGATTTAATGATGAATATCAAAGAAAGAGTTAGGGCATAATACAAGGTCATGTTGAGAGAGAGAGAGTGAGTGTACATTTTCATACTGCAGAGCCATACCCTTTTTATTGGTCTTATTATTTTTGAAGCGTTAGGAGAAACACGTTAAGGTGGTTTGGGCATGTAGAGAGGATGGAGAGTGAAAGATTGACGAGGAGAGTGTATGTGAGTGAGGTGGAGGGGGCGAGAGGGAGGGGGAGGCCGAGGATGAGATGGAGGGATGGAGTGGAGAGGTATATGAGAGAGGGGTGTGTGAGTTGGGAGCGTGGTAGTGAAATGGCAGGGGACAGAGTGACATGGAGGCGATTTGTTTGTGGCCACCCCGTTCGGGATTGAGGCGTCTGGCAATAGATAGATAGATAGATTATTTTGTTTATCTCAAGAGAAGAGTAGCTATGAAGGAGATTGCATTCAGTTTACTCAGAAGCATTTCTATCAATATGATGTTCCCATTCTTATTAACATACAGTGAGATTTATTCAGTGATGTAATTATGCCAAAGTATAGAACATTTCAACATTATTTTCTAATGTTACTTATCCTCTTTTCATATGCAGGTACCAAGTGATCAGCACTCCCACAGATATATTCATGGTGATGGAATATGCATCTGGGGGAGAACTTTTCGACTATATCAAGCAGAAGGGCAAGGTGTGATTACAATCTTTCACATTGCTGTATTTTTTACATTGTTACTGTAATCACTCACCATCCACTCACTTGATGTTGCGCTGCTCTCGGGTAGTTGCCCTTTCATCTCTTTCTTCCTTCTTTCCTTTCTTCCTTTTCTGTCCGTCTTTCCATCTTTCTATCCTCTTCCTTCTGTCTTCGGGTGACTCTACACTGAGTGACAAGTCAAATGGTTTCCTGTACACCAGGAAACCATTTACTGTGCTGAGTGGTAACCATATAACCAAGCTATGGCACCTGGCAGTTTAGTGGGTAATTAAGGCGCTCTAACTGGATTGAGCCTGTGTTGGTTTATATCCAAGGAGTGGTTGGGGTTTATTGCTCATATAATGCCCCTCAAGGATGAATGAGGCTGGTCACTGTCATCTTAAATGTCAGGAGCAATTTGCCTAGCCCCAGGCTTCTACGCTTCTCATGGGGCAACACAGGATTAGATGATGTATTAAGTGCTCCAATCGGATTGAGCCTGTGTAGGTTTATATCCAAGGGGTGGTTGGGGTTTATTGCTCATGTAATGCCACTCAGGGATGAGTGAGGCTGGTCACCTCATCTTAAATGTCACAACCAACTTGCCTAGCGCTGAGTTCCTACGCTGCTCATTGGACGACATAGGATTGGATGATGGCTGGATGGTTGGATTACAGTATTATTATTATTGGAATACTGCATAAAGAAGTATACTGCATGTGATGGTCCTGCAGGTGCAGTTGCTTGCCTATAGTTTGATGGGTCTGCTCAGCCAGACAGACTGGGGTTGATCAGCAACATCAACAACAGTACCACTTACGTGAAAACTGTAATATTTTGGAGCATATCCATAACTTATAATGAGTACTTCCTAAGGATAGATGATGATGATGAAACCTGTGTACAGTGGAGGTTTGGATCAATATATTATTTACTCCATATTATTGTTATGAATGTTCCCCATTGGTACTTGCAGTCTATCAGTGATTCAGCTGTTATTACCTCCGTTGTTACTTCAGCAGCTGATATATTCTTGAGCACGGTATTTCACTTTGTCAGTACACCACCGACTGAATCATGTGAATCCTTTGAATCCATTGACTTTGTCATTAGTTTCTTCATACTGCCTTGAGATGTTTTAGCTTAGGAGAGATTCTTTGGACTGTAGGGGATATATATTACTTCCTTCCCCATCATAATGAGGGATCTTTGCTAAGCTGAGTGAAATTATATTGTAGTAGGGAGAATATGACTTAATATTAGCTTGTTTATCGTCGTAATGAAGGTGTTGACCTTTGCACTGAATTTCCATTCATGTTCATTAGTTTCTCATTCTAATAATACATTACAGTGCACCCCCACACAATGCGAACTCACACAGTGCGGATCACCTACAATGCGTGGTCACCCAGTAAATGCTTATTTTTATCAAATGCGAAATTTGCAAATTGAACTTCCCAACATGCGAATCGGCTGTATGATTCCAAGGCAAAAATGGACTTCTCGCCATTACTACAAATGACGAGCTGGACAATGTGATTCAGGCATACGAAGGCAGTTGGTTGGCAGTGAGCCAAATTCAAAATGGCGGGCGGCTGGCCAGCTATCTGCATGTCATCTACTGACTTTCCAAGGTAAACAGACACTTCTCCATATTGCCGGGAGAACACACGTTTTACCTCACATCCTGTGGTCTGTTTTAGCATCATATCAGTTCATGGTCTCAGCTGTTGAATTGGAAAGCTTTATTGCACCTCCAAGAGGCCTCAGCAGTGACTGAGAGTGACAATGGGGCGCCCTGCCCCGCTGGGCAAGAGTAGATGCTCCGAGCCTTGGATACCCATCCCCCTCCTTTCTTAACAGGCCCAGAAGTCACTTAAATAAAGGTATATTGTGTTCTGTGTGATGTTTTATTTGTTGGTCCAACTAGAAGTACTATTAGACAAAGTAGTAGCAGGGTAGAATAGGCTGGAAGGGGATCCGAAGACCAAGCCCTGGGTGGACTGTCCACCATATACCATTTTTCCCATAAGTTCCTTGGTTCACACAGTGCGAAATCGTAGAATGCGAGGGTTTCTGACGCCCATAAACTCGCCTTGTGTGAGGGTACACTGTAATTCCATGTCTCAAACTGTGAATCATGACAGAGTTTATCTATCTGTCTGTCTATTGCCAGGCACCATAATCCCGTAATGGGTGGCCAGTTGACCTTGAGTTTTTTGTTTTACGAGGAGGGGCACTAACCCTCCACCAACCCACTTGTTGACATGTAGGAGGCACATATGGTTTCATTATTTGGTTACCACCCAGCGTTGTAAATGGTTTCTTGGCTTACAGGAAACCATTTGGCTTGTCATACAATGTAATGCCACCTGTAAAGGAAGGAAAAGCAATAAGAAGTGACAGGAAAGATGGGAGAAATAGGAAGAGAGGAGGGCAGGCACAGAATAAGAATGATAAAGGCTGAGGAAGAAGTAGGCAGCACTACATCAGGTGAGTGGATGATGGTCGCCACCACCTACCACTAGTGACGGAGTCACAGAATTGAAACAAGGATTCCCTCAAGTGAAGAAAATTGCATGATATAAGTCTTAATAATGTACTTAAGTACATTCATAACAGTAAAAGGACTAATAGTGATAGTTTTACAGCCTGAATGGTAAGATTTGCCCTTACTTGAGCAGACATTCGGCGCAATGATGACATGTTTTGTATACTGTCCGTGCTACCTTCGGATGAATTTGTTGAACTTAGAGATATTTTGTTGTTAAATGGGTTTATGGTGACTGTTTCTAGCCCTATACTGCAACTGGTCTCCTGAAGAATGAGCAAAATCATGTAAAAGTAACAAGAATAAGATAGAAATACATCATTGTGTTGAAAAGATTAAGTGTGCACATAACAGCAGATGGGTTGACCTCAGCCATATGATGTATTGTGCACTGCATTGTATTCCTTCTATCACCAGACATTTTGATTCAGCTTAGAGAAGATTTTTCAGGCATGAGGGGCTAGATATAGCCATCAGTTTCCCTGTCACTGTTACAGCTCCTTCCAGGTCTAAGTAAAATTAAAAAGTATTTCATCAAATTCAAGGGGTTAACAACTTCAGTCTACTGACATTTTTCATTTATTTTTGCTACATGCTGCCATGTTTATTCAGTTTGGAGAGTACTTGTGTAGGGATTAGTGAAGGCTAGATCAGAATTTGTCCAGTTAGAAACATCTTTTTGAAGCTGAATAAAATTGTTTGATAATACAAGAATAGGATGGTAATAGGTGATGTCTATTGCAGTTGAAGGAGTCTGAGGCACGAAGATTTTTCCAGCAGATCATTTCAGGTGTGGACTACTGTCACCGCCACATGGTGGTTCACAGGGACCTCAAGCCAGAGAACCTACTTCTTGATCACAACCTTCATGTTAAGATTGCCGATTTTGGTAAGGTCATTGACACTTTTTGTTTTCTTCTTACACATTTCATTTAAGAAAGAATGATAAAGCTCAGTAATACCCTGTAATTTATACTGACCTTTGTTTTGTGTGCAGTCTGTGTCTATGTGACATGTTGTCAAGTGCATTACAGTGAGTGCTGAAAAATTACTGTCAAAATATTTTCATTTGTATTCTTTAGCGATGATTATAGCTATAAACATTGGATAAGAAGTCACAGCAGTAGCACTATCTTCTCTCTAAATATATGGAATACATGGAAAATGCTGTACAGGGCTATCAAAGACAGAGAATAAAATTATGAGAGAATGAGGTCAGGAAGTGAGGGAAGGTGGAAAGATAAACTCAGGATGCAACATAGAGTACTGGGAGAATCTTTTGATGAAACCATTCACTGATGATTTCTTTCTTTTTTTGTTCTTACAATGTTTAGACATGTATAATTAGCTTAGGAGAGACTTCAGACTGAAGGTGGTAGGTATAGCTGTAGCTTGATATTCCCTTTAGTATTGCAGTTGAACAAAATTGTTGCAGGTAATCATCAGGTGTTAGAGTGGTTAATATGAAAAGTTACATCATTTGAGTTGAAGGTGTTAAGGGAGTTGGAGATCCTGTACCATAATTTTGTTGCATTCATTTCAGTTGGACTTTGAATGAGTTCATGTGAATTCCTAGTTGATTTGTATAAGTGTTCTGTCAGAACTTACCATATGTTCACTTTTATTTTTTAATGTCGCCAAGGGTAGTAGACTAATCATTTACTGTCTAGAACTTCCTCATTATTCAAGTTTTTTTTGTAT
>JAGKTI010002189.1:32361-44718 GCA_018397915.1 Birgus latro | reverse complement strand
GTAATTTCCCTAACTCTGTCAATAAGTATCCTACCATATACTTTTCCCATTACACTGAGAAGGCAAATGCCCCTATAATTACCACACAATGCTTTTTCCCCTTTTCCTTTGTACAGAGGAATAATTATACCTGACTTCCAATCCTCCGGGACTCTACCCTCCTCCCACGCCAATCTGCACACCTTCCACATCCATTCTATTACTATCTCTCCCCCATGCTTCAGTATTTCACCACACACTCCATCAATTCCTGGGGCTTTCCCCATTTTAACTTTCTTCATTGCTTCCACAACTTATTATTATTGTGCAATATTTTTATATAAACTTGTAAGGGAGACATGCTGGTAGACATTCTAAGCTGATGAGAATATGACCCACAGACCCAAAGGAGCTTATTCGTTTGCCCAAAGGAGGTTTCCCAGCACCTTTCCCGTGTCAGCTTGTTTTTTAATATTGAACTTGCATGTTTTCTGTCAGATTGTGTATGCAGTGCACTTTTTTTTTTTTTTTCCTCCAAATCTGGGCAAAGGCTTCAGGACCTATCCCCAAGTCCCAGTAATCCTCCTTAGGGCCCAGTAGTCCTACACCTTCACATGTCACCACTTCGGCACTAACACCCACCATCTATATTGATTACATGCTAGGGCTGTCTCGTACAGGACTGGTGTACTGGTATGAGCGGGGGTATTTTTACAACATGTCGGTGGGTCTCCAGGTCGATCAGTAAAGTCTGCTTTTGTGAAATTGAAATCCACAAACTGTTCCCAGCCCCAGCCGGGATTCAACCCTGGGTCCATCAGGACTGCAGGCCACCTCTCTGCCGGTTCAGCCACACAAAAGAATACTGATAATATGCAAAATAAATAGCAAAAGATGGGGTGCTAAAAGGTATTCAAAGCTGACAGGGATATGTTCCAAGGTCTTCCAACTCAATTATCCTGTAGAGGAAATTGAAGTCAGACCTCTTAGTAGTGAGGCAGTTGGTCTTTTCACTAAAATACCAAGATGTAAGATCATACCTATGAAGATAGATATATTAGTACTGTAATTTGAATATTATAGAGATATCTAACTTTACCACTGCCAGAGATGAAGTTGCAAGTTTTACTGTTATGAGGTTTGTCCAAAAAGACTCTGAACTTTTTAAATAGTGCACCAACCAGCCAGCATAGCATGATCATGATGGGACCACTCTGTAGTGGTGACTTTGAACTTTAGTCTAATGCTAGCTGCTTCATGCCACGTCACTTAGTTGTCAAGGTACTTGTGCTTGAATGAACATGTTTTTAGTGCACTTGATGAATTTTCTATCTCTTCTGTCATCTAAAATCTGCAACCTTTCGCGGTGGATTTCAGCTTTGGGAACAAAAAAATGTCTTCAGTGGGCCGGATCCAGAGAATAAGGTGGCTGGGGGATGATTGTTGTCTCATGTTTTACCAAAAAGTTATGAATAAGGAGCAGTGCATGAGGAAGTGCATTGTAACGGTGTAGCACCTAAGTTTTGTTTGTCCACGCCTCAGGCCTCTTCCAGCACACTGCCTCCCTTAAACGCTTCAGGATATCCAAGTAAAACTTTATTGACTATCTGACCATGTGGGACAAACTCATAATGAATGACACTTCCAATAAAAAAAGGCAGTCAACATCACCTTCACATTGGAATGACTATGACATGCCTTTTTTTTGGTTGTGGTGATGATGTTCCAACCTACTGCGACGACTACCTTTTGGTTTCGACACCGTAGCCACACACCCATGTTTCATCATCTGTTATGACATTTTTCAGAAAGTTTTCAACAGCATTCAGATAATCAAATAGTTCTTGACTGACTGTGACATGGTTCTCTTTTTGCTAATCTGTCAGCAGACGTTGCACAGATTTTGCGGCAGCACAATGCATCCTCAGTTTTTCAGTTAAAATCGTGTGGCATAAACTTTTACAGATTCCTACTTCTTCAGAAACTTCACGGACAGTCAAGCATAAATTTCCTCAGATCGCAGCATGCACTTCCTCGATGTGATTGTCGTCTCTTGATGTGGATGGCTGTTTAGTTTTGTGATCGGATTAAGTGGATATTCTTCACAGTTTGAACTGCTGGAACCACTTGTGACTCTGCCTGCATCTCAAACAATCCTCCCCATAAGGCTGTTGCAACATTTTAAAAGTCTTCATAAAAGTTATTCCCAATCTGAAACATAATTTCACACAAACACGTTGCATTTCAAGATCCTTCATTGTTCACCTTGCAACAAATCACCAAGTGCACTAAACACACGTTCACTCAAGCGTGCGTACCTCATTGAACAAGTGACAGGACATGATATGGCTAGTGTTAGACTGAAGCTCAAAATCGTCGCTACACAGCAGTCCCATCGTGATCATGCTACGCCAGCTAGTTGGTACACTATTTAAAAAGTTTCGTTTCTTCAGGACAGACCTCGTAAAGCGTTTACGGTATATGAGTGGACGGATGGGTGAAGATGTAGTAGACAAGAACATAGTAAGAGAAGTATATGATGCAGAGAAGGTAGTGTTTTGTAGGAGATGAGGTCATCATTTAATAAAGACAGAAATTCCTTGATGTCCTTCAGTTACAGGATTCAGCATTAGCCTGTAGGTAGATGGACAGATATTAGTGGAAGAGTTAGTGATACTTGTTTTATTTCAGCGGGAGTGTTCCAGATCCCAGACTACCTGAATCAGAGTGTTGTGCGGCTTTTGCTACACATGCTGATGGTTGACCCTATGAAGAGAGCCACCATTGAAGATATTAAGTGAGTTTAATATGCATGCACACACACCAGTATTTCATTTTTCTTTATTAACTTTCCTTGGACCCCATTTGTTATATTAATAGCTGAAATCTTGTTTGTGCACAGTAATTCTGTAGGCCTCTGTTGTGATCCTGGTGAGGAGCCTATGTGTGGTGTAGCTGTGGGATGTAACCACTGTGGTATCCACCTGGGAGCCAGATCTCCTCATTTTTCCTTTAACCTCACCATGGGAAGGACCCTGGTCTAACTGTGGTAAGGTGCTGTGTGCCACAAAGGGTTGCAGATCACTCCATGTTTTACTTGTAGGATGACCCCCATAGATACAGTTGCATACCAGTGGTCAGTGGGTTGTTGGCCAAACAGGCCTGGGTCTGGGTCAGGCAGTGACAACAATAACTCGATGTAGTGCTGCTCTCGGGTGTCTGCCCTTTCCTCTCCTCCATCCTTCTTTCCTTCAATCTTCTGTCTTTCTTTCCTTGTCCTTCTGCCTACAGGTGACTTTACACTCCCTCTTCTGTCTTTCTTGCCTTCATTCTTTCCTCGTCCTTCTGCCTGTGGGTGACTCTACACTGAGTGACAAGCCAAATGGTTTCCTGTACACCAGGAAACCACTTACTATGCTGGGTAGTAACCATATAACCAAATTATGGCACCTGGTGGTTCAGTGGGTAATTGAGGTGCTCTCAGTCGGATTGACCCAGTGAAGGTTTATATCCACGGGGTGATTGGGGTTTATTGCTCACGTAATGCCATTCAGGGATAAATGAGGCTGGTCACTCTCATCTTAAATGTCAGGACCAACTTGCCTAGCCCTGGGCTCCTACACTTCTCTGTGGGGCAACATAGGATTGGATAATGAATGATTGAACACTGTCTGTAAGAGGTTCTTCCTGTCTGCCTGTCTGTCTCTTTGCCTGTTTATCTATATGTCCATCTGTTTGTTTGTTGCTGCATGCATAGTTCTATGGTGGTTAATGATTTGTACTTATCCAGAATAATGCAGGAGAATAGTCTTTGTATTGGAGGATGTAAAAACATCCTTTTGTTTATACTCTTGCACCAAGGGAGTAGGTTGGTCAGCTACCCTTAAGTATATCAGAATAATGCAATCTAGCCTCAGGCCCCAACACTTGAAGGTGGGCAATATGGGATAAGCTTTTAGCATTAGCCATTAATCTCTTCAGTACAAGGCTATACACTGTATCTTATCCAGGTTAATGCCCAACTTTTATTCAGCTCAGGAAAAGCTCTCAGAATCAAATGATTAAAATAATTCTTTCCCTTTGGTTATGTGGTGCCACTAAAGGGCCTTAAATGCACTAAATGACTGGCCTGTCCTTGGAACACTATACTTAAAAGGAGTGAAATGGGAAAGGTTCCTCACTTTTTATGGTGGGAAAAATGGGGAGAGCAGTTGTAATAATGATTTTCTTTGCACCCACAGGGGTGGCCAAAACCAGTGTCTGTCGTTAACTGTGTTACAAACAGACTCACTTAGTCACTGTACCTTTTGAAGGGTAAAATTTGTAAGCTGCAACTGTAGAATTTTATGTTTACACTTTCACATCAATTGATTTTTACCTTACCCACAGAGATCCAAACCTTGTTGGAGGTGTCGAGGTGTGGAGAGTATTGGAGATGTGCTTTGTGTACATGTGGGGCGTGTTTGGGATGTTTGTGAGGTTTGCACTTGTTTTTTAAAATGCAAAATGGTTTCCTCTACACCAGGAAACCATTTACTATGCTGGGTTGTTACCGTATAGCCAAATGATGGCACTTGGTAGTTTAGTGGATAAATTAAGGCACTCCAATTGAATTGAGCCTGTAGGTTTATATCCAAGGAGTGGTTGGGGTTTATTGCTCATGCAGTGCTACTCAGGCATGACTGAGGCTGGTCACTCTCATCTTAAATGTCAGGACCAACTTGCCTAGCCCCGGGCTCCTGCACTTCTCATGGGTCAACACTGGATCAGATGATGAATGAATGAAATTTTTTTGCAGGAAACATGAGTGGTTCCAGAAGGACCTGCCTGCTTACCTCTTCCCCCCACCTTATGACCACGACAACTCTGTTATTGACCAAGAGGCGGTGTCAGAAGTCTGTGAGGTATGTGATTCTCCTTGGTTATTTTCTTTAGTTAAGGAGACTGTATAGCACCTCTGCCTTACCCATCTATTTCTGTATTTGGCATATTAACCCCTGCACTTATATATAAGTACGATTTAATTCTTACTACCTTTAGGTGGTCATATTCACCTCAGGAGAAACTTTTCCAACTGGGTGGGATAGATATCCTCTGTTAACTCCTTCAACATGAGAGAAGAGTTCTGTGGTGAAAATATGCCAGAGAAATAATCTAGAAAAAGATGTAATTGAAGTCCTCAGGAACTTTTCATGCTGTTTTTGCATTCTATTGATATTGCAGACATGCATATTTGTTTTTGCACTCTGTTGATATTACAGACTTGCATACAGTACAAAACAGAGAATAATAAGATACTGTACAGTACAGGAGAGTAATAAGATACTGTACAGTGCAAGAGGATAATAAGGTACTGTATAGTACAAGAGAATAATAAGATACTGTACAGTACAAGAGAATAATTAGATATTGTACAGTACAAGAGAATAATAAGATATTGTACAGTACAAGAGAATAATAAGGTACTGTACAGTACAAGAGAATAAGAAGATATTGTACAGTACAAGAGAATAATAAGATACTGTACAGTACAAGAGAATAATAAGATACTGTACAGTACAAGAGAATAATAAGATACTGTACTGTACAAGAGAATAATAAGATACTGTACAGGACAAGAGAATAATAAGATATCGTACAGTACAAGAGAATGATAAGATACTGTACAGTACAAGAGAATAATAAGATGTAATACACAAAACAATCATCTAAAGACAAGATGATCAAAAGCTTTCTAAGCTGACAAGAAAATGGCCTTTTGTATAGAGGTGACTTATATTAAAATGTATCTGTAAGGAATAATACATAATAGATTTGTACAGACAGATATGCCTGTGAGGTGGAGTGAGGATTCTGAAAGCTTGAATGATGTGTGGATGTGTGAGATCCATTTCACTGAGTTTGCTGTCAGTAGTTCTTCCATTCTTATGCTGCCTTTTTTTTTTGTTTGTGAGCTCTACTTCATGTCATCCTTTCATTTTATTAATTGACTTTTTTTTTTTAAGGGATGGGGGAGATATGGTATGAAGATATTGTGGCTTTTTGTGCTTTAGTTCCATAATTGCAGAATGGAAGGGAAGAGGAGGATGAGGAGTGAGACCGAGGGTGAGGTAGAAGAATGTAGTAAACAGGTATATGAATGCAGGTGGCATTATAGAGGAAGGGCAACCTGATGGCAGAGGACAGGGCAGCATGGAGGTGATTTGTTTGTAGCCACTCCTTGCAGGATTAAAGCATTTACCTATCCAGGTTAGATTGATATTTAGGATTGGCTTTGAGCATGGATGGAATGAGGGACTATATTTGAGCTGGTATTAGTTTTCTAAATGATCTGTTTTATCTTGGCCATGATGGAAAAACTTGCTGTGTGTGACAGGGCTGTGGAGTTGGTACCCATAAGATCTGTTTTATCTTGGCCATGATGGAAAAACTTGCTGTGTGTGACAGGGCTGTGGAGTTGGTACCCAAAACGTCCAACTCCGACTTCGATTCCTTGATTCCTTGTGTGCTCAGCTCCGACTCTGACTCCAACCCTTTAGACTTTCCTTGTAATAAATGTGGCATGATGACTTAACCCTTAAACCGCGGCGTTGTCGGAGGCGCTCCATGCCCATCCTGCGGGGCAAATCTGCGCTCCGACTGACTTTTTAAAAATATTTCCCAAAAATCAGTTATTAGTCCTAGAGTATTATAATTACATATGCATATGGCACATACCTTCAGCTTTCTCCTGGGATGTTTTTTTTTTTTTTAGCACTTGTCAACTACCGTAGGACTTGTGGAGACTTCTGAAGTTGGGTAACAAAGTCTCCACTTTACACTTCCCGACTTCCCGTAATATGAATACCACTGCCAGATATTAACACTAGAAACACTGTTCAATGATTTCCAAGTAGTTTGGAATCCATACTCCAAAAAAAAAAAAAAAACTGCGGAAGCAGTGTAAAATACGAGCGCGTACGAGCCTCCCACTCGTGCTAATTCGCCGCCTGTATTGTCATTTCTTATTCATATACACACACACACTTTATTATTTCTAGTACTTTATTACACTTATATATATCTACAGTCCTTTACTGCTTCCCATATGATGTTTAGTAGGGGTAGGGGTCACAGGGCCTTTTATAATGGGCGCAAACGTGGCAGAAATGGAGGGGTGCGACTTCAACGTGCCTACGTATTGAAGGACAGCATTGAACTGAGATGTACGTAGCTAGGTACCCGAGAGTTGAAAATGTCAGCTGCTAATGTATATGCTAAGAAATAAGTCGTAGGAAATCTAGACAATATATAATAAATTAGGTAGTTCCAGGTGAATATAAATATCACCCAGGCTTCTCCCTTCCTTTCTTATATATATTTATATTATGAGAATAGCTCATACGGGATATTTCACGGGAAAAAAAAGCAGGGGAAATTAGTGAACGAGTGCAGGTTGGATGTTGCCAAGTGATAATTAGCCAATTCCAGGTGTATGGCACTATCAACTACCTTATTTTTTTTATATATATATTATTTTGTATAAGAATAGGGCTCATTTCAATGGATGAAATCAGTGGAAAAATCCGGGGAAGATTTACGTAGTGCAGAGCGGCTGAGCAGACGTCACGTGAGGCTAATGGAGGGGAGGTAGGGAGGGGAGTCTAGAATGGGGGAAAATGGCTAAATTGTCAACAATGGATGGGAGTACTGGTGACATTAGCAGCTCTGATTATTGTTGGACATTGGCAGGGCTGATAGATGATACAAGTCACCACCTGAAAACCCGGACGAATTCAAAACAACACAAAATCACAAAAGTGACGTCCCGCGGTATGATCCATTGCTCCCGAGCGTCACGGAAGTGACGACCCGCGGTTAAGGGGTTAAACAAGTTGTTGTTTCATCACAGCCACATAAACCGTCAGGCTACTTTCAAAACTCATGTCCTTAAAGGTTTGACTGTAGCCACATTATGACAAAAGATAGTTTCTTAAATGCAATTTTTTTTATATATATATGTGTCCAACTCTGGGCATAGGCTTCACAGCCTGCTATCAAGGCCCAGCAGTCCTCCTACATACCATACACCTCTACATGTCACCACTTCGGCGCTAACACCTGTCGCACCGCTGCCCAGGTGTCGTTACGGTATTTCTCGGGAATATATTCTCCCGTATTTAATAGTGAATGGTAACGTGGTAAAATCCGCCTCGACACTGGCAACGCGCGACATGGGGGACTTCACTAACACGCCACTACACACATGTACTTAGAACTGGGAACTGGAAGAAGTGAAAAAATAATATGGCTTTTCTAGGCTTTAATTACAAAATAGTATTTACAAAAATCTACAAATAACTCTGAGGTAATTCCCACCTCATTTCACCTCACGTGCAAATGTGCCAAAAAACCGCACATACACGTCTACTCTTAAGTCACTTGAATACTAACACTATTTTAATAAAGCAAAGCCAGTCTTGTAAAAAATCACTAGTGCCGTTATATATATAGCACTCTTTACTCACTCATATATATGAAATCACTGTTACATCAGTATAAGAAAAACACATTTAAACATTTAAAATCTTAACTCCTTCCGTTTCTAACTAGGAGTCCTTGTACTAGTCCCAGACGACAGACAAATAAAATAGCACTGCTAGTCGGTTGTACCCGCGGTTACACAAGCATGTACTTTTTCACTTACTACCAGTAGTGCTCGCATTGCTGACTCCCTGGAACTTTACGTTGGCTATACAGCGACGTCTCTGCACCAGGCACGTCGGGCTGCGTCACCTGCCTCACCGTTCACTAGGGCTCTCCACCAGGCTCTAGTCTGAACTGAACTCTCTAGCTCTGTCTGGCCTCAGAAAGTTGCCGATGTTCGCCAGCGGGCATGGGCTGCGAGGTGGGTGATGACTTCACCCACTCATCCAACGCCGTCACCCACATCTCACCCGCTTCACCCGTTGCCGAGCCGGATCAGATCTGCAGACTCAGCGCACGCTCCCACGATCGGATAACGCCCAACCAGCAGTCTTGTGCATAAACAAATTGACCAACACCACCTGCACTACTCCTCTCTCTCTATCTCTTCCTCCTCCTTCCTCCAGTTATCTCTTTCTCTCAACCTCTCTTCCATATTCCATCTCCCTATTGCCCACAGCTGTACACAGAATCCATCGAACCCCTACTCTTTCCCCCCTGTCCGCGTTTCATCCTAAACTCACGTCCGGCAGGCGGTGTCACCTGCACACCTGTGAGTCTTCTTACACCTGCCCGAGGGGATGCATGTCGTCTTCCCGACACACCCACCGTCCATATTGAATATATGCTAGGGCTGTATCATACAGGACTGGTGTATTGGTATTAGTGGGGGTATTTTTACATGTCGGCGGGTCATCTGGTAGATCAGGAAAGTCTGCTTTTAAGAAATTCAAATCCTTAAACTCTTCCCTGCCCCAACCGGGATTTGATCCTGGGTCCATTAGGACTGCAGGCCGCCTCTCTACCGATTCAGCCACAACCTGATCAGCTGATCAGATCTAGATTCTAGACTCACAAAATTATCCAGACACGTTCACTCAGTGGGAAATCTGCTAATCGTGGTGTCTGTTTACATTCTGTTCGTGTCGTTCTGTCGACAGATGGCAGCATCTATGTTTATGTTCATCATAAACGAAGAACAGGAGAACAACAAACAAATCCTAAATAAAATGTGGAAAATAAGAGGAGAGAGAGAAAAAAAAAATTGCAGCAGCAACAAGAAATAAAATTGAAAAGCTCTCATTCAGAAGGCAGTAGCTCCACATCACATCTACTTTGTGTTTAAAAATTTCTTTACTGGTGATCGGAGTCGGAGTCGGAATCTGGACTTTTTTATCGACTCCGACTCCAGCATCACCATACAGTAATTGCTTCCAACTCCGACCCCACAGCCCTGGTGTGTGATACCAGGCAGTTTCCAGGTAGGCAGGAAAATACTCATCATATGTCATACTTGTGGTCCAAGTGTTAAAAGTTTTTCATACGATTGGTACTTTACTGTAAATTTGAAGAAATTGGCAAATTAACTTTAAACTTGACAATAGGACTTAAATGCACAATATTTTACAAGAAACAAAACTACACAGAACACAAAAAACACCTACATTTCATAATTTCACCATCATTCAACAAGACAGGGGCCAACGGCGGTGGCAGTGGACTCATCACCCTGCTACACATATCCATCAAAGTCACTTCTCCCCCCACATGGCACCACAACAGAAATACAGCCATTTAAAATACTCACTTGTAACAAATCACATACTGTATAACTATCACCAACACATACATTCCCCCCAATTGTCCCCCACAGTACCAAACAATTACCCTCCATAAATACACCACATCACTGACATACCCATCATCATCCTGGGTGGTGATTTCAATGCCAAGATGTCAGCCTGGCATGTCAACAACCCTTACACAGACAGAGGGCTGGTACTACAATCACAAGCTACTACACCTACAGACCACCTACACCAAGAAACCAAAGTCCTCAAAGTCAAGGATTAACTAGACATGAGAGGCACCCAAACTCTCACTGCAGCCTCCACAAACCCACAGCATTCACTACACTACATGGCAGCACATCCACACACACCAAGGAACATCAAAACAACGCCCAGCACATGATATCATACACAAATACTATCATCTTTTCCCCTCTGCCTTCCTCAGACCAGCTTCCAGAAGCATATTCATACTCAAATCACTCGCTGTTCCATTCAGTCACTCAAAGACAGCACACAGCTGCATGCACAGCCTCCTGATATCCTTCCTTCTGAATCCTATCTCCCCCGTGAGGACAGGGTCCACCTGGACAGGCTGAGATGTGGGCATCATCCAGCCCTCTTGAGTTATCAGAAGAGGCTGGATGACTCCGTCACTGATGCCTGTCCAGGATGTAACACAGCACCCCATACTATTAAGCACATCATGGAAGACTGCATTGCACACAATCACCTATGCCAGCAACACAACATACACTCCTTGAGAGCTCTGTGGGAAAGCCCGGTCTCTGCCATGGCCTTCCTTAGGGACTCAGGGCTGTTCGGCCAGACTGCCTAGGGAACAACTACTACTACTACTACAATCGCAAACAGATAATCTTTTCATACTGAATAATCTCCATCAACATACCCTTATCCCACACCAAGCCCTCTTCCTCCCATCATCCCCAGACATTACCTTGTGCTCCCCAAACCTCGCCCTCACAACATCCTGGAGAGTGGTCCAAACCGTTGGATCTGATCATCTCCCAGTCATCATCACTACAAAAACCAGAATAACCCCAACTGGCCACAGACACACATACACTAATTATAAGAGAGCCAACTGGGAGGCCCTCACAGCTGAAACAGGACAACATTTTGAAACATCAAACAGTACATCTGTCACAAACATCAACACCACTGTGCACGCTTTCAATACAATTATACAAAATGCAGACAAAAGACACATCCCTAGAGATAACAGATAGAGGCACAACTCCAACTTCACACTAGAAATTCAAGGCCTCATCAGTCAATGGGACACACTACAACACTCCCCAACACCTATATACAAGACACCATACAAAAAATATAAGAACTCAACACCCAGATAAACAGTAAAATATCAGAACAGCAAACACTTTTAACTGGAATAATTATCTCCAAGCACTTGACCACAACACAAACACCAGAAGACTCAACAAAACACTAAACAGCATCATACTTTCCAACAGCAACAGTACACAATCACACACTGCCATTACAACAACAGACACCATACCTTCAAACAAACAACAAGCAACACTCTCCTCAATCACTTTTCACATGTCATCCATCTAAACCCCCATCGCGATGACCGACATATCATGCAACGTAAGAAACAGTTCCCCACAGACCCAGACTACGCACCTTTCACTTACAGCCAGACGAAGTAGTAATCCCTCCATTATTCGACACAATAGAGCCAAAGGCATGTTCAGATAGTGGTCTTGTCCAAATATTGGGCCCTGAAGCTCCAGCACTGGTCATTCATGACCCTAACCTAACCTAACCTAAATCAGAAAACTACCTTCCTACCTCCCTACCAGACATGTATAGCACTTATTTAGGTCCCTTTTCACATAAATAATGCACACAAAGCATGAATTAATTGAATTTTAACCAAAAAATTATGATTTAGAGATAAGTGAGGCCTTGGTGGTCAGAACTTGCCAGCATAGTATAAGTAAGTATCTGGCATGGAAATCATCTTTTCTCACATTTTATGCACTAAATTATTGGATACAAAGCATCAAATACAGTAAATGATGTAAATTGTTACCAGAAAAATGGTTAGGTTAGGTTAGGTTAGGTTAGGTTA
>JAGKTI010002189.1:0-27626 GCA_018397915.1 Birgus latro | reverse complement strand
ACACAAACACACACACACACACACACACACACACACACACACACACCTTGGTGTAACATACAATACATTAGTGTCATTTAAACAACACATCACAAACATTAAATATAAAATAACACCAAAACTCAGTGTCTTGAGGTCACTTGCCCATACAACATTTGGACACAACAAAGAAACCACCACCACAGTATACAAACAATATATACATTCAGTGATGAATTATGCAAGCCCTGCTTGGACTCCTAACTGCACTAAAACACACTACAATGCTCTACAGACCATACAGAACAGGTCCCTAAAAATAATCACAGGCTGCACAGGTACTACACCCACAGACCACCTACATCAAGAAACCAAAGTCCTCAAAGTCAAGGATCACCTAGACATGAGAGGCACCCAGATTCTCGCTGCAGCCTCCACAAACCCACAACATCCACCACAGTACATGGCAGCACATCCACACACACCAAGGAGCATCAAAACAACACCCAGCACATGATATCATACACAAATACCGTCATCTCTCCCCCCTCGCCTGCCTCAGACCAGCTTCCAGAAGCATATCCATATTCAAATCACTCGCCGCTCCATTCAGGCACTTACACACAGCTGCATGCACGGCCTCCTGATATCCACCCTTCTGAATCCTATCTATCCGTGAGGACAGGGTCCACCTGGCCAGGCTCAGATGTGGGTGTCATCCAGCCCCCTTAAGTTACCAGAAGAGGCTGGATGACTCCATCGCTGATGCTTGTCCAAAACGTAACACAGCACGCCATACTATTAAGCACATTATGGAACACTGCACTGCACACAATCACCTTTGCCAACAACGCAACATACACTCCTTGAGAGCTCTGTGGGAAAGCCTGGTCTCGGCCAAGGCCTTCCCTAGGGACTCGGGGCTGTTCAGCCAGACTGCCTAGGGAACAACTACTACTACTATTACACTACACTGTGGACTCAGTATAAAAAATAATAGTAAAGTGACACCTTCATGTATCAGACTACCTGGAAGGACAAAGTAATGCAGTCTGTGAAGGATGGTGGAGTTGTTGCAGGAGTTGTTGCTGCTTAGGGAGAGGAATTTTTCCTGGAGGGGTTTTCAGTAGGGCCACTCTTTACAATATGTTGTTTCAGGCAGTGGATGGATATTTTCACTGTTAAGGGATCACATAAGCTCTTTAGTATGATCATGCTTTGACCATAATAGAAATTTTAAGTGCATCCCTAGTAATGTTAGGGATAATTGTTAATTTGTACTGTCAGAATCAAATTAAAAGTTTACTAACTTTCTGCCAGCATATGGATAGGCTTGTGAGGTGGAGCCAGGATTTCAGGGTCTTAAATAGTGTGTGAAGAAATGTCAAGCCCTTTTCACAGCGCATATTATTGATAGTTTTCTTCTTTCATTCTTTCTCTTTCCTTGTTTTCTGGATCCTACCCAGCCATGGATTTAAGGGAGGGCATGGGGGCATTCCCCCTTATTTTTGGCATAGCAGTGATTACTGATTATAAAAGAACAACGAATATATTACTGCACTTGCACTTGCCTTTATTATTGTTCTGTGTTTGAAACAAGTAAGGTAAGTGAGCATTTTAATTTTTTAATTCCTTAACTGCATTAACTCCTACGTGCCAGGGGTTTTCTGACATCACCCACTCCTTACTACTGGGGATTTCCATGATTTTTGCAAAAACATCCTTATTTTAAACCCTAATATCTGCCAAACTAAAACAGCTAGAGAAAAATTTAAAAATACATAAGGCTCATCACCTCTCCCTCTTTCAAGTGAAAGTATCCCCAGGTCTCCAGGTGATCCCATCAATGAGTAAGGATAAGTTAAAGATGACTGATTTTCCATGTTTTGGTGGCCTGTTTCTGGGCGCACACCATTGCCAGTGACCTTGGACTTGCTGGCTAGCGTTGGCAGCACTGACTGGAGCAGTGATTGTGACACTGCCTGGCCTTCCTTCGAAGAAACCTGGAATTTTCCACTCAGTCTTCGATTTTTCCTTAATCACCGTCATAGGGATGAGTCGTCACCCTGTTCATTTGGCTTCCCATAGGGTTTTCCACCCGTTTCATAGTGCCACTATGCCCCGTAGGTGTGTGGGAAAAGAATAGCTCTTTGATTTTCAGTAATCATTTCTTGCATCAATTATAATAATTTCCCTCTGTTACGGCACATACTGTACTTGCATTTGACATCACGATTACGGGTAATTGCACTTTGAGAAGTAAGTGCTCTGGCTGTGTCATGTAGTATGGTTGAGTATGAAATAATTACTTGTTCTAAAATTGTGACTGATTTGTACTAATCAGTGGCATTGTGAAAATATTACTAATGTTATACACAGGTTAAATTTTTTGTACTTCTCATCACAAGTATGCATTTTCTCACATATTCATCATTATTTTCTGAGTAACAAGGGAAAAAATTTGGTTATAGCCAACCAGGTCATTTTCTTTCTTGCCTGTGCACTCCTGGTTTTCTTTCAAGTAGCAGGTAGGGTCACTCAAGGTATTTTCATTGTTTCACAAATAGCTGTAAACAGTAACACTTACTGCATTGCACTTGTAAAACTTATTGTGAAACACTAATAACACATACTAGATATAACTTATAATATCTTACATTTCTCTGTCTATTGCCAGATGCCTTAATCCTGTAAGGGGTGGCCACAAACAAATCGCCTCCATGTCACCCTGTCCCCACCATTTCATTGCCCTGCTCACAGCTCACACCCCCCTCTCTCATATACTGTACCTCTCCACTCCATCCCTCTATCACATCCTTGTCCTCCTCCTCCCTCCCCTCCCCCTCTACCTGACTCACATACACTGTCCTCATCAGTCTTACAGTTCATCCTCTCCACAGGGCCAAACCACCTCAGTGTGTTTCTCCTGACACTTCCTATCACATCTACATCCACACCACACCACAATGCTCCTTCACTTCTTCATTTTTCAGTCAGTCTTTCCCCGTGGTGGCTGAGTGATTAGCATTGCTGACTGTGAAGCTGCAGGCCTGTTAGCGCCAGGGTTCGAATCCTGGTGCAGGCAGCTGAGGTCACTTGACTTAGGTGTCCATCCACCCTTTGTGGATTGGTAGGTAAAATGAGTACCGGTACCTAGGGTAACACCTAGGGGAAGTGACTGTGGTGACCTGGATGATGCAGTGGCCTTGTGTCCCAGGTTGTTGGGTGATTGACTCACCACAGGCTCAGTGCCTATAACGGAGATGAGCACCGCACTAAGCGCCTCGATGGCATATGCCCCACCTTTCCATGTGACTCCACATGCTCCTTTCAAATAACTCATTTCCACTGCTCTCACTTTTGACTTGCGTCCCTCCAACAAGGTCCAAGCTTCACTTCCGTATGTTAGAGTTGATATTACAATACTGTCATGCAGTAACTTTTTCACTTCCATGCTCACTTTCCTGTTTCTTTTCACTGCTTTCAACCTTTCTTCCTTGTTGTACCCTTTCAAGCACTTCACCCTCTAAACTTCCATCCTTACTCATTGTTGGAACTAGACAACCACGCTCACCGGCTTCACGACGTGAACTCCCAAGGCTCCCAGTAGCAAACCACAGGAACCCTCCGATGACGTCATCACTCGTGACTTAGATGTGTGCGTGCGCACACACACTAACACTCTCGTCCTCTCTTCTAAATTTGACAGAAGATTCCAAGGACGAAGCTGGATGGTCTATTTGCGTCTGATGCACACTATGTATCCAATACATAGAATTTTGTTTAATTACTATCAAGACCCAGTCTATGACCACATACAGATATGTGATGTCTCTTAAAGTATTCTAAACTTTCTAGTCTCGGCTGACTGCTGCACACAGTCGCTCGGTCGAAGCACCTTTCTTGGTGAGACAATCAGCCAGTTGTTGTGATGTATCCACCCAGGATACCTCATCAATCTCCCCCCGCTCCAACATGTCCCGCAACACAGCAATATCAATGCGCAATCTCCTGTCTTCTATGCTCCTACAGGAGTAAAGGGCATCCACCAGACTCTTGTTGTCGACGAAACACTTTATTTTGATCTTTCCACATCCAGAAACCTCACGCAATATGTTGGAGAGATATACAGCAGTTTCAGCACATTCAAGCAGCGCCAACGCCTCAGCAGATAAGGTAGATTTGACGACCCTCCTGATCTTCCTTGTCTGCCAAAATATAGGACATCTTGCCTCACTAGCATCTCGTAGGAAGATCACAAAACTTCCCTGAGATCCATTGCCTACAAGGTTGGCAAATGAGGCATCCGAAAAGCACTCTATATGACAGTCCTCGATCGGCCCCATTCTTGGAATGTATAGCTTCATATTGTCAGTCTTTACCCTTGAGATCACCTTATTGAGTTTAAGCAAATCCACTACAGTAGCTCGGTTGCTATTCACGCTCAACTCACACACATCAAAGGCAATATCTGGCCGAGTGTAGGTGGCAATCCAACTGAGTTGTCCAATTAATGCTCGGTACTCCTTTTTCTCAGACTCGGACAGCTCCCCTGATTTTACTGCTGCACGATGTTTACTCAGCGTGACTGGTTTCAAGGATGAAGCATACTGGAATTGGTCAAGCGTTATGCTGCCATCGATGTTGGAGATGACATTGAGACCAACGTATTTGAAGGCTTTTGATTCTGAACTGCCGATGAGGAATATTTGACTCAAACGGTTTATCACTTGCTGTTCAAACTCACGTGTACCAGCCCAAAGGAAGTCGTCGACGTAGATGCATACAATGCCTTCGACTTTGCCACCATTGCTCCAAGAGAACAGCGCTGAATCCAGTGATGATACTTTAGCTCCGAGACTCAACAACTGATCTTTTACGCGCAGATACCAATGCCTAGCAGCATCACAAAGGCCGTAAACAGTTTTCTTTAGTCTCCATAACTTACCATTTGCATATTCAGGCGGAGGACGTAAATGAACAACTCTCTCAATGTCGTTACCTTGCAAGTAGGCAGCTTTCACGTCCATAGTGTGGCAATCCCACTGGTTGGTGGAGGCCAAAGAAAGTGCCAAACGCACTGCTTCCTTTGAACAAGTAGGCAAGTCTTTTCGGAGATCCACTGTGTCTTCCTCAAATCCTCTGGCGACTAAGCGGGCCTTAACAATAGGCTTTCCATTTTTCAGTTTTTCTGTCACAACCCATCGAACCGTTATGGCACCTTGCCCAACATCATCTACTTCCTCATACACATCATTATTCTGCCAATTTGTAATTTCATTTTCCTTAGCACATAATACGGCTTCAGAGTTGAAAAGAACAAGCATTTCTGTGTCATCATCAACCACTTCCCATTCGCTAAGATCATTCTCCAAATATATCCAATCAATGCTGCCATCAGAGTCCCTCTTCAAATTATAGCAGTGTTTGTACTTTCCAGTGGCTTTACCTGCCCGACTTATAATCCTTCCAGACACCAACTCTCCACTTTCTGAATGTATTCCCTTTATACGTTGACCAACAGAAACTTTGGGAAGCTGATTAATCGGAACAGAAACTGTGGGAGGCTCATCGACTGGGACCACACCATCATCCGACTCGTCATCTGGTGGATAGTCATTCAACACTTGCGTAGGATCGTCATTAGGCTTCTCCTGGACAACATTTTTCTTCTCATCACTGCTGACATCACTTTCGACTGTAGTATCTTGCTCTGGCGCTCGCGCTAGACGACATACGTGCACTCGCACGTATACACCGCCGTGTCTCACCAGAATTTGTTTCCCATCTCTGCCTATTACAATTCCAGGACCGTGCCACTCATGACTGTCATTTCTTTTGTAGAAGACTTCATCTCCATTCTGGATGTCGTTTAGGTCACTCGAACGTACGTTGTGCCGCAGAGCCCTAGCCAAGCGTTCATCTGATTCGGTCTTCATAAACTCTTGTCTAGCTAAATGAAGAGCGTTCAAGTTGTCTCTCACAATTTTCGATGGTGATGAAGGTTCCAAGGCTGGAGGATCATTTGCGTACACATTAGGCAGACTAGGGTTTTGACCAAAAACAAGTTGGTTAGGAGAAAAGCCTGAGTAGTTGGTAAGAGCATTTCTTGCCATTACTGCCCATGCCAAGGCCACATCCAATTCACACTGGCTATCAGCCATTACCTTCCTAACAATGTCACCAATGACTGCATTTTGACGCTCACAGACTCCGTTGCTCCAAGGACTCTCTGCAGACGTTGTCATGATCTTGATATTGAAGGCCTCTCCCAATGCTCTCATTTCCGCATTATTGAATTCACAGCCATTGTCTGTAAGAATTTTTCTAGGTGTGCCAAACACAACAATCCAACTCCGAAATATTCCTTTGATAATGGTGGGCGCACACTTATCTGCGATTACTATCGCATTACAATACCTGGTCGCCAAATCAACAAGGACTAAGAAATTATGCTTTCCCCAAGCTTTTAAATCCATGGCTATGGCTTCATTAAACTTAGACGCCATGGGCAAACTGACTACGGGTCGGGGCTTGGCTTTCTTAAATCTGCAACAGACTGTACAAGCATCAGATACAGCCTTGACAGCCTGTTCCAGTTTTGAACTTTTAATTCCCGCATCTGTGATCAGTTTAATTAGTTTTGCCGATGTAGGGTGTCCAAATTGCCTGTGAAGCTTCAAAGCGGTTTTTTCTACGTCACCCCCACGAGT
This sequence comes from Birgus latro, assembly GCA_018397915.1. Taxonomy (NCBI): domain Eukaryota; kingdom Metazoa; phylum Arthropoda; class Malacostraca; order Decapoda; family Coenobitidae; genus Birgus; species Birgus latro. The sequence goes on along the minus strand of JAGKTI010002189.1, from coordinate 20,934 downwards.
TGCCAACATGATTGTTTCACAAAATTTACGATCTAGTCATAAGGAAATTGGAAGTAAGTAATGGCCTGAAGATGAGGACTTTAAATCAATGATAGTTCCACAAATTTTGACCTGGTCAGTTCCAAGGTTAATCACCATTTTTGCTTTTTTCATGGAACGTCTACTCAACAGCAAGGGAATATTGCAGTCCACAACATCAGTCACGATGGTAGCACGCATGTTTCCAACGTAGCAGGGTAGAGTAACACGTTTGAGGGAAGAAACTGTGACACCATCAGCAAAGGTAAACATTGAGGATGACGCTTCTTCTCTTACAGCATCACGTTCATAATCTGTGAGCTCACTTTGATAGCAGTTGATCCATTCAACTCCACATACAGTTGCAGAACACCCTGTGTCTAAAAGAGCACATCCCTTAGATTCTTCTACTAGAGTCTGTGACTTACCTCTACTAGCGGCATCATCAGCATAGCCCATAAACATCGACAGATGCACTGTTTCAGAATTCTCTTCTCGGCTGCCGTCGTTTTCGTATGCATCAGGACAGTCACGTGCCCAATGAAATCTAGAATCACATACGAAACACTTCGATACCTTTCCGTCAGGCCCAAGTGGGTTCTGCCTCCTGCCGGTGGATGAGCGTTGGGGAATTCTAGCAGATACAGTTGAAAATCGGCCACTACCCCGACGTCGATCACGTTTTGCACCACCCCGCAACATTCTCCGTCCTCGTCGAGTACCTCTAGCAAAAAGCGTTTCGTCACCCTCAACTTCGTCACTCCAAAATACTGGTTCGTCTTTCACCTCCCTGGCAGACACCGGTGCCTCGTTCTGCCTGCCAATTTCACCAGCAAAAATACGATTCAGGGCAGTTTTCATATTTTCGTATGTCACCTCAGTTATCGCGGACATCACTAATTGTCGTTCACTGTCTGAAAGTTTGCATGCAGCTAAGAGCATAAAAGCCATCACAGAATTTGGCCGTTCCATGCCCTGCTTGGTAAATTTAAAGTAAACATGCTCAAATTCTGTCAAGAACTCCCGAATGTTCATATCACTGGCTCTTCTAAAGTTATACAGCTCAAAAAATGCTGCAAACTGTCGACGTCCTTTGTCCACGAGAAACAAACCGTCTAATTTTTTCAGCAGTGTCTGAACACCATCCTTCTGCTTCAGAACATCTGTTTCAATCTGCGAAGACGCCACCCTCGCTCTCCCAGACAATGACAGATGTATAGCTAACGCTTGTTTTTCTGCCGCTAGGTCCATCAGTTCGCACCAAATGCCAATATCCTTTTTCCAGCTCTCATATGTGGAATCATTTTCCAGTTTTGGAGGCCATTTGGTCGAACACGACGCCATTCTCGAACTAGGCTCTGCTACCAGTGTTGGAACTAGACAACCACGCTCACCGGCTTCACGACGTGAACTCCCAAGGCTCCCAGTAGCAAACCACAGGAACCCTCCGATGACGTCATCACTCGTGACTTAGATGTGTGCGTGCGCACACACACTAACACTCATCACACAACCCTAGTACTTATACATACTCACATTTTCCATTTCCTCTTTATCCAAGCTCGCTGTACATTCACTGACTTCATTTCTCTCATAGACCATAACTTTACTCTTCCCTACATTCATCTTTTGATTCCATTTCTTACACACACTCCCAAACTCATCCATCAAGCCTTGCAGCTTCCCTTCATCTTCACTTTTCAACACAGTATCATCTGCAAACAACAGTACAGGGAGTTTCCAAACACTGCCCTCTCTCATTAGGGCCGCTTCAACATCCACTACCTTATCTTGTATCTCTTTTATAACCCCATCCATATAGAGATTGAACAACCATGGAGACATTACACATCCATGTTTCAGTCCAACCTTCAAATAGAAAAATTCGCTCAGTTCATTATCCACATGCACTGCAGCCTTAGCACCCTCATACATACTCTTCACAGCATTCAACAACTTCCCATCTACTTCATATATTCTTAATGCTTTCCACAATCCTCGTCTATCCACCCTGTCATATGCTTTCTCCAAATCCATGAAGGCCGCATACAACTACTTTCCCTTCTATAGAAACTTTTCCATTGAAGACCTAAGAATGAATATCTGATGTACACAACCTCTTCCCTGCCTAAAACCTACATGTTCGTCTCCAACTAATTCCTCTGTTATTTCCCTAACTATTTCAGTAAGTATCCTACCACAGTAATCTCTCTACTATCCGGACGTCCACTATCTGGATACATCACTATTCGGACATCGTAGGCTGTCCAAACCCCAAAATGCCCAAAAATTCTAAAAAATCCGAAAAAAATCCAATTTTTCCCTACCGCGTCAGTTTGAATTTCCTGCTCGCGTCAACTAGCTCCCTTCCCGCCAAATCACCCTCCTACTAGTTCTGTCTCAACTCCCGTGAACAGTGGATGGCTGTCCGATCGTTTGCAGTATTTTCGGTATTTTTGTTCTTGTTTAAATAATCAGAAGTCACAGTGCTAAGGATTAAGTGTAGTTAAACATTGGATTACTGGACATGCTTCAAGAGCAATTATGACCACTGTAAAAACCTTGGAGATGGGGGTAAACAACAATCATGGACTGTAAGTACACATTGTCAACTGCTAAATATTTTCCATAATCACTTCTAAATCCTCATTCTCTGGTTACATTTTATTTACTTCATGCTTTGTGTCCCATATTTGAGTGCACAGGCTGTGAAAGAGGTGATTTTCTCAGTGATTACCATGTCTCTTACATACATTCACTATCTAGTCAACTGGTGAACATTTTTACCCCACACAAATCATAATTTTTCTGGTTATATTTTATTTACTTCATGCTTTGTGTCCCATATTTGAGTGCACAGGCTGTGGAAGAGGTGATTTTCTCAGTGATTACCATGTCTCTTACTTACGTTCACTATCTAGTCAACTGGTGAAGATTTTTGCCCCACACACCTCTAAATCATAATTTTTCTGGCTACATTTTATTTACTTCGTGCTTTATGTCCCATATTTGAGTGCACAGGCTGTGAAAAGGTGATTTTCTCAGTAATAATCATGTCTCTTCCTTACGTTCATTATGTAGTCAGCTGGTGAACACCCCTGCCTTACTCACCTCAAAATCATCATTTTTGGGTTAAAATTTGATTAATTCATGCTCTGTGCCAATTACTTATGTGAATGGGGTCTTAATTAAGTGCTATGCATGTCCGGTAGGGAGTTGGGTAGGTGGTTTTCTGATTTAGGTTAGGTTACGTTAGGGTCAAGAATGACTGGTGCTGTTGGTGAACAGTGAACACCTTTGCCATACCTAACTCTTTTTCTGGTAACAGTTTATTTATTTGATGCTTTGTATCCCATATTTTAGTGCATAAGATATGAGAAATGATGATTTTCATAGTGATAGCCACATCTGATACTTACACTAAGCTGCCAACTCATGAACATCTATGCCTTACCTCAAAATCATCATTTTTGTATTAAAATTCATTGAATTCATGCTTTGTGTCCATTATTTAATGTGTATGGTGTGAGAAAGGGTGATTTTCATAGTGATTTCCATGTCTGATACCTACTTACACTTGCTGGCAAGTTGTGAGCACCTATGCCTTACTCACCTCTAAATCATCATTTTTTGGTTAAAATTCAGTTAATTCATGCTTTGTGTGCATTATTTATGTGAAAGGGGACTTAAATAAGTGCTATGCATGTCTGGTAGGGAGGTAGGTAGGTGGTTTTCTGAATTAGGTTAGGTTAGTTTAGGGTCATGAATGACCAGTGCTGGAGCTTCAGGGCCACTATCCGGACAAGACCACTGTCCGGACATGCCTTTGGCTCTATTTCGTCGGATAGTGGAGGGATTACTTATACTTTTCCTATTGCACTAAGAGGACAGATGCCGCAGTGATTACGACACATTTCTTTTTCCCCTTTTCCTTTGTACAGGGTAATAATTATACCTGACTTCCAGTCCTCCGGGACTTTACCTTCTTCCCAGGCCAATCTGCACATCTTCCACATCCATTCTACTAGTATCTCTTCCCCATGCTGCAGCATTTCATCACACACTCCATCAATTCCTGGGGCTTTTTCCATTTTGACTTTCCTCATTGCTTCCACGCCTTCCATCCTACCAATTTCTTCCTCTCTTCTCACATCCCACCATCTCCTAGCCATTCCCCACCCACTTATGTTCACATTACATTTCACTTATGTGTAAAAAAATAAAAAAATCACTTGTGCATACCTGTTTACTATTTACAATTTCCCACACACCTGCTCAGGCACTGAGCCCTTTCCCTGGCTGTAAGGGCAGAACTTTTGCGAGGGCAATGATGCAATCAGCTCCACGCGTAGGGAAGCGGAATTGGACAAGAAGGATGAGGAAGACATCACTCTACACACTACCTGTGCTGTGTACAGACTCAACCACATGTCACTGGGGTACCTTGGGTACCTACCTGCCCTATGGTTGTCATAGAAAATGGACGCTGGTTCAAAGGGTGGTGGGAAGACGCTTGCAGCTATACACGTCAACTGGCATTGCTCTGCGCCCAATATCGTGACGACTATACATGTCAACTGGCATTGCTCCGTGCCCAATATCGTGACGACTAAACATGTCAACTGGCTCGTAGAGGTTAAGGAGTAATTCTGTTAGGAATCATGCCTCCCCTCCCTTTTTCAAAGTGCTGAATCTGACCCTGCTACTCCATCCTATCCATGGGTGGGGAAAAAAAGTCATGATGATGATGTTTAACCCATAAACTGCAGCATTATAATTTCCCACCCTTCCCATGGTAAATAAAAAAGTCCATTTACTTAAAATGACTGTTTTTAGATAAATGAGATCGTATTGTATCATGTATAAGGGCTCCTTCTTGCTTTCATGTGTCAGCCTTGGTCACCTAAAGGTGACTCTTCAGGCTGCTTGATTTCTGGCAGCTTCCCTATTGGTCCCCTTTCCTTGAGATTACATTCTGTTATAGCGCCTTGTCCCACATCCATTTTGGTCTGTCTGTCACAACCCTACTCTCGATGTTCACATCAGGAAAGCTGATAGGATGTTGGTGAAGGGTGTTAACCCTATCAGGTTTCTGGGCCGGGCAGATTATGTCTGTACTAGAGTCAGCCACTCTCACGGTGACCCACATCTTTGCAGCACGATGTTTTTCTTTGATCACTCTGTGTTAGTACACTTCATGATAGAATGTTGGTTTTGGTTTAATTTTAAAGCTGAATAGTTGTACTTTATCGTAGTATGTTCAAAAAAGGAGAACAAAGAAAATAAAATGTCAAAATGTCGAGTTGAATTTAGGCGAAAAGCAAAAATTTTATACCTGTCCGTAGACAGATATTTGGCAAAAAATAAACTAATAAAGATATGTAAATCTGGTTTAAACCATGCAAAACTACAATAAATTACCTTTACAGTGAAATACAGATTATGTTAATTTTTGCATTTTATTGTGCAGTAAAGCAAAAGGAATGAGATACAGCAATTTTATTTTAGTCACAGCTGCATATGCACTTCGCAATCTTTTTCTTTGATCAGTCAGTATAAATACACTTTTTATGATAGGATGCTGGGTTTGGTGTTATTTTGAAGCTGAATAGTTGTACTTTATCATAGTATGTTCAAAAAAGGAAAACAAAGAAAATCAAAAGTTTTAGTGATGAGTTAAGTTAGGCAAAAACCAAAAAATTTGTACCTTGCATTTTAAAAATATTCACCAAGAATAAAGTGATAAAGAAACAAAGCCAAGAGTCAGACCAGCTGTGCAGTACCCGCCACACATAGGTCAACCATTCCATGATGTCACTTACACACCACGCATGGAGCAACGATTCTGTGATGTTATGCTCGAATGCTCGAGTCTCTTTGTTATGGTGCTTAAATGTGATTTTGGTGAATATTTTATAAAAGTTTCTTAAAATGACAATTAAAAGTGTCACCGGAATCTCTGAGTTTGCATTTGAAATGACGATCAAAATCGTCATTGGAATCTCAAAGGGTTAAAGGTATAGGGAGCAAAGAGTGTGTAGCAACACAAATACTGGGTCTATACTGCAGTACTTAATGTTCCTGCCAAATTTTAGCTGAGAAAGGAAAACATTGTCTTCAGAAGGCATTGTCTTTCTCCTCTTCTTGCTCCATCTGTAATAATTATATATTTTCTTTTTCAACAGAAATTCCAAGTTGAACCATCTGAGGTCCAGAGTGCCATCTTGTCAGAAGACCAACACAATCAACTGAAGATTGCCTACAACCTCATCGTGGACAATAAGCGCTTTGCTGATGCTAATGCCATGTATAGGTAGGTGTCTCTCGCTGCAGTTCCTTGATTTCCCATCAGAGAACCCCTCAGTAGGAGAGGACCATGACAGAGCCACATCCTTGCTTCAGTTCGCATAATGCAGGAATCTACCCCCATTTCCCCCCTCCCCCTTTTTTTAATGCTAAGTGCACAGCATATCAAAGAGAAATTAGCTATTAAAATTCTGTTGCTACCCATAAAGCTGTCAAGCAAGTTTCTTCTTTGTTCACTGTACTGTATCACAGTTTCTCACATTGTAAACAGTGATCTTGTCCATTCATGCCCCCTCCAGCTGCATTCTCTCTTCTACCATCAGATCACTTTAACTCCATTACTCCATATCTGTTATGAATCTCAATGTTTTGTGTTGTATTCAGCCAGTGCAACCACACTACAGCAAACCCTCTCTTTACCACACCCTGCCAAACTGGATATTGGCATTAATCAACAATCAAAAGACCCTCAGACAAACTGTTGCACAAAACGGATACCATCTAGTAAAAGGAAATATTAACCCAGACATAATGGACAGCTCGGCCCATTGGACATTATTTTGCATTCAGCGTATGCTATCCGTTACATGGAGCACATTTTGCAGGCCTACCAGATTGTTTCCCCACTGTGGCATGACTCAGAATGCAGTTACCACTGCTTGCTGAGGGTTTTCCCACCCACTTGGGCTAGGTTGGGGAGGAGCGGACAGGAAGCAGTGGTGTGTCGGGTTATTTTTGGGCTATTGCTGGTTGGCCTGGGGAAGATGGAGGCTGTGGGCTTAATAAGCCTCACATGCGACCTTCACTGTGATAACATCTTCTCCTCCACGTCTCGCATCTTAAGTGTAAGAAGTGTTACCCCAGTTATGAAAAATGGCTTTCATAAGGAATCCCTTCCCCTTCCTTCACTGAGAAAGCAAAGCAAAGCAGAGAAGCTGAAAGTGATCAAGGGACATGAGAAAGGCACAAACAGGGGTAACCTCATTCATAAATGTGGAATCAGGAGGTCGACCCTGCATGATTTCCTGAAGGCCAAGGACAAAACAAAAGAGGTTTTGAAAAAAATGAAGGGGTGAGAAAGGTTAAGGATGTGCTCAGGAGCAGTAAGCTGCTCAACAAGAAACTGGACAAAGCAGTTTATAAGTAGTACATGCAGGAGTGTTCTGATGGTGTAGTGATGGCTGGCTGTGGATGTGTTGGAGGTGCCATGGCATTGTTAATAAGACCATAACTGGGGAGATGCTCAGCACCGATGTTGATGTTGTGGAGCCATTTGTTCAGCATCTTTGGAAGCTGATGGAGGAGGAGGACCTGCATGAGTTTCAAATACAGTATATACTGGAGATGAGACTGGGCTCTTCTGGCATGCTCTCCCTCAAAATATCCAGGCTTGCAAAGGTGTTAGCAGCACCCCAGGGCATAAAATAATGAAGAAGCATCTCTCCATTCTGGCCTGTGCCAATGCTGATGGCTCTCATCACCTACAGCCACTTATAGTAGGTAAGAGCAAGCAACCTAAGTCACTCAAGGACATCATGGCTTGCTGTTTTGCATCTTCCCTCTTATATGCTTATGTCAGATCTCTCTCACTGTGTTTCCAGTTCTTTCATGTAGTGAGATCCTGCTCATCCATCTTAACCCTTTGAGATTTTTGGCCCTTCGCCAATTGTGTCTGTGACAGATTCAGCCGGGCACACATAGAGCACGCCGTCACGCAGCAATATTTGTACTTAATCAGCCGCTGTGCATTAACTTGTTATGATAGACTAATGAATGTGGTACCATTTTAACCCGCCAAGTCCCGACCGGTTTTTTACCTACTGTTGATTTGTGACATGATGCTTAAGGAACGAGTGATGAGGAGGAGGACATATGTACCTAGGAGGAAAATATGGAAGCTGGGAAACCAATTAGTAAGAGATGGCTTTTATAGTGAGGTGAGGAGAGTGGTGGCTGAACAGGAAGCCGTTGATAGAGGCGTTAATGAACAGTATAGAGCCCTTAAGAACAACCTCTTGAGAGTTACCGATGCAATATGCGGTTGGACAAGAGGCCCACCAAGACATAAAGTAACTTGGTGGTGGGATGAGGGTGTAGAAGCTGCAGTTAAGGAGAAAAGAAGGCTTTTCCGGGAATGGAAGAATGGTGGTAACAGGGAGGAGTACTTGGCTGCCAAGCGCAGGGCTAGAAGAAAGGTATACAGGGCGAAGTCTGAGTCACAGAGACACTTACTTGATAATCTAAATCATGGAGAAAGGAAGAATATGATTTTTAGGGTGGCAAATCAGGTGAAGAGGGATAATCGGGACATTGTAGGTGAGCAGTGTGTGAAGAATGATGATGGAAGGGTAGTGGTGAACAGTGAGGATATTAAAGATGCATGGAGAGAGCATTATAGCCGATTGTTGAATGATGAGTTTGATTGGGATAGAGAAGGTTTGGAGCCAGCTGATCCAGTGTTTGGCCCTTGGCCTTTGATTGACACTGCTACTGTGAGTCAGGCAATAGGCAGGATGCGGGTGGGGAAGGCGGCAGGTGTGTCTGGGTTGACTGCCGAAATGTTGAAGGCCTCAGGAGATACTGGGGTGAGGTTAGTCACTGACCTGATAAATATGATTATATATGAGTGTGTTGTCCCAGATGATTGGCTGAAGTGTGTAATTGTAAATGTGTACAAAGGAAAGGGTGATGCCCTGGAAAGGGGAAATTACAGTGGTATTAAGCTCTTAGATCAGATAATGAAAGTATTGGAGAGAGTTCTAGAAGGTATGATTAGAGAAAGAGTGAATATCAATGAGATCCAGTTTGGGTTTATGCCAGGCAGGGGGACCACTGATGCCATATTCATTGTTTGACAGCTTCAGGAAAAATATATTGGAAAGAAAAGAGAATTGTATTTTGTTTTTGTTGATTTGGAAAAGGCCTTTGACAGAGTCCCTAGAGAGGTGGTGAAGTGGGCAATGAGAAAGCTAGGGTTGGAAGAATGGCTGGTTAGGGTGGTTATGGCCATGTACATGGGTGCTCGCACCCAGGTAAGAGTGAATGGAGCTTTGAGTGATGAGTTTTCTGTGAATGTTGGTGTGCATCAGGGGTCAGTTTTGAGTCCCTTGTTGTTTATCATGGTGCTTGAAGCCCTCTCACGTGACTTCAGAGATGGACTCCCATGGGAGATGTTGTATGGTGTTGATTGTAGAGAATGGAAAGGAGGCGGAGGAAAGATTTAAGAAGTGGAGAGATGGTATGGGGTACAAGGGCTTAAGGGTAAATGCATATAAAACAAAAGTGATGATATCTAGGGTTGGTGGCAGTACAATCAGAGGAGAGGGAGAGTGGCCATGTGCAGTTTGCCACAAGGGTGTGGGAAGTAATTCCATCCTGTGTAGTGTTTGTGATAAATGGGTGCACAAGAGATGTAGTGGTATTAGAGGTAGACTGTGAGATGATGATGATTTCATGTGTGCGGCGTGTCGGGTAGAGCAGGTGGAGATTGTTAGGCATGAGAGGGTTGAACTTGCAGGTGAGTCTCTTGAGTGTGTGGAGGAGTTTCGTTATTTGGGAGACATATTATGTGCCGGAGGTGGGGCTGGAGTTAGCTCGGTTGCTAGAGTGAGAAGTGGTTGGAAGAAGTTCAGGGAGCTGTTGCCTCTCCTGACATTGAGAGGACTCTCCTTATGTGCTAAGGGGTCTTTGTATGCAGCATGTGTTAGGAGTGTGATGCTGTTTGGTAGTGAGACCTGGGCAGTAAAGGAAGAGGATATTCGCAGGTTTAAACGTACAGAAATGACAATGATTAGGTGGATGTGCAGTGCGTCCCTGCGTGCAAGGCCTGGGGGGGCTGGGTTTACGATGGAAGAGTTGAGAGGTAGGATGGGACTGGAGTGTATTGGTGTTGTGATGAGGAGAGGTAGGCTGAGGTGGTTTGGACATGTGGAGAGGGTGGGGGATGATAATTGGGTACAGAGGGTGAGAGGTGTTAATACTGGGGGAGGGGTTGGGAGGGGTAGACCGAGAAAGACATGGGACGAGGCCATTAAGTGAGGGTTAAGGGGCTGAACAGGGAGGCTGCCAGGGATTGAGCAGCATGGAGAGCCGCCATTAGGTGACCAAGGCCGACGCACGCAAGCATGTTCGAGCCTTCAAAAACGAAAACGAAAACGAAACCCCCGGATCCCGACCGATTTTCTACTTTTTGTTTTTTGGCTGAAACCTTCGCTTTTGGTGAGAAACATCGAAAATTCATAGTGAAATCGCGATCTTGAGGTTAAAAAATGTTGATATAGGTGTCACTGAACCTTACATTTTCCTTCTTTTTCATGGTACTTTGCTAAAAAAAAAAACCAACTATGGAAGGGTTAACTAATTCAAGACACTTTAAATTACGTATTTATTTCATTTATTTGGTACGAATTTATTTGTAGTAAAAGTCTATATTGGTTTTCACACAATAATATAGGCGTTTATAAGCACTGTTCACATACCCAAAACCCCAGTATATGGCACCTTCCTTTATGACATTACCACCTCATCACTTCTGTTTGTTTCTACCTCTAGCTTCTTTGTTTCTTTGTCCTTCACCTCAGGAATCACTTTCACTGTGAATTTCGTCATTGGAGAGACCATGGGGTAACATACCTTTACTGGCTAGGATACTGCTAACAAGTGAATTTCCCAGTGTGGGGGGGATGGGGGGAAAGGGAGGGTTTGAAGGGGCCAGGCAGTATCCCCGTTTGACAGCAGGTAGAGGAAGGTTTCCCACATATGCCTACCAAAAATCACCTGCGAATGTTGAAAAATGTGCACACAATGGGCCTTGCAATTTCGTGACGTACGATTCACGTCGTTGGGTCTGTCCGCGGAAAAAAGTAGCGATGTGCATTGTACATCGTTGGGACTCGGCGGGTTAAAGCTGAATAGTTGCTCTTTACCTTAGTATGGTTGAAAAGGTAAATACAATAGCTAAAAGGCCAGTAGGATGAGTAGAAGTTAGCCGAAAAGGAAAAATTGCACACCCCTCCTTAGAAAAATATTTGTAAAAAAAAGATTATTAGAGTTATGTGAATTTGATAGCACCATGTCAGTCTACAGTAAATTCCCTTTCTATTGAAATATAGGTTATTGCAATTTATGTTAGTTTTCACAGAGAAAAGAGAAAGTTCTTGCTGTCATCCTGGCAAATATCCATGCTGGTTATACCAATATTATTCATGGTAAGAACCTATTTATTATGCATATCCATCTGATGTACTCGTCACTATAAAAACAAATAGTTAGAAAAAGATAAACAGGATAGTGTATGTGGAATAAGGCCAGATAGGAGATGGAAAACATGCAAAAAAAATATATTGTTTCGTATAACTCGAATTCGAGTCATCAGAATCTCAACAGCTGGATTTATGATGACTCGAAAATGCGTCGTTGGGACCTCGAAGGGTTAATATTCTAATTTCTGTGCATTCCAATCCACATATAGCTTTTTCTTTTATAGAACAGGTCTCAATGTCATACAGGATACCTCTTCTCACACATTTTGCAAAATATTCCCTTGGCATAAGTCTGTTCATTACCAGGAGAGGCAGAAGTAGCATAAATTTCTTCCATTCACTTCTCATTCAAGCAGTGGAACTAGCTTATGCTCTTCCTTCTGCATCCATCATGCCCTCCAGATATCAAAGCTCCACACATCCAGAGTGGCTCTGTCCTTAATTTGCACACTTTCCATAGGTCTGTGAAGTGGAGTAAGGATTCTGTGGGCTTGAATGACAAGTGAATGAGTGTATGGCCCATTTCATTAGAGGTACTATTTATTAGTTCTCCATCTGTCATGTTTTCACTTTCCCTTCCTTCTGAACCCTACCTCACTGCATCCATAGAGGCAAAAAAGAAATCAGGATGATTATAATGGTGGTGGTGATGATGATGATGATTTTATTTTTTTATTTGTAAATGTCAGCACCAACATGCCTAGCCCCAGGCTCTTATACTCCTCATAGGGCAACATAGGATTGGATGATGGATGGATGGATGTAATTATCAGCCAGTTTTGGGCATAGATGTAATATACTTTATAACTTCTTTGGTAAAATTGCATCTTATTTGTCTTTACCAGCATCTCGGCATTCTACACGGGTGGCTCTCCTCCCCCACCCAACCCTGCTCCTCCAGCCTTCAGCCCATCAGACCCCAACCCCAGCCCCTTCAAGCCTCACCCTGAGAGGATTGCACGTGAGTTGTCTGTTCAGCCTTCTCTTTCTCACTCAGTTTCAGTCTTTTCATTAGTTATATGAGTAATTTCCTGATGTTTTCATGTTACATGATCTGGATTTGTATTCTTAAATTTCAGGTATCCAGATTTGAAGTACAGTAAGACCTCACTATAACGGACTAATTGGGGCTCAGGCCAGTCCGAAATATGCGATTTTCCGATAAAAGCGACATCCGGACTTACCCCTGCTAATCCAGACTTTTTCCGATATATCAGACATTAGTCCGGATTGCATCAGTGGTTTTCACCACCATTGCAGTATTATACTGTGTTATACCTTCACTACATTAATCAAATGGTATAATAATACTGTACTGTGCACTGAAAAACATGTCTTTTACTTGTCTTATTGTGGTGAACATAGCTGAAGTTGTCAGGCCTGGACTGCTTTCTGGCTATATCGGACTTTTTCCAATATATAGGAGTTTAGTCCGGTAGCTCCTCGAGTCTGATAAAAGCAAATTCCGGTCTACTAAAGTCCGTTATATCGAGTTTTTACTGTACTGTAATTTTTTCATATCATCTTGCCTTTTCGGTCACTCTGCATTTCAAAGTTTTTTTTATTTTTTTTTCTCACATTTTACTAGCTTGCCCTGTATTAATTAAGGAAGAATGGCTTTTGCAGTGTTCATTTGTATTATTCTGTACCTAGACATCCAGTCCCAGTCCAGTTGTTTTTGCAGGGTAGATATAATTAAATAGTATAATTTTGATTTTGCTGAAAGATTTAGATTTTTGTGTTCAGTGTTTTATATTTCCTATAGATCTGATTGCATACTTTTTTGTATGTCCCCATTTTTGTAATATTATGTGTTTATTTTTTCTGTGAAATACCTCAGATGTATTCTACAGTATTTGAAAACCCCATCATACAGTAACATAATGCATTGTCACGTTTTAAACCTATTTAATATCAAGCATATTGGAATATGGCATCTGAATGACAATGTTTGTTTTTTTCAATCTTTATACAGCATATGCATCTGTTAGGTAATGGCATTATAATAATGATTTATAATTTAATCTTTGAATCTTTCCCTACTTTTTGTGGAACAGTTTCAAGATAATGATTTATAAGTCTGAGTTGGATTCCATGCATAATGATTTTTGGCTGCTCACAGATTTTGCTATTTGCATAAATTTTGTGTGTTTTGATATGCATGTTACCTGACATAAAGTATTCTCTGCATATAGTACTGTATATCATTTCAGTCATTCACAACTTTAATGTAATGAGGAGGTATGCAGTAATACTCCATAACACCTCTAGACTCTATAACCCACCAGCAGAATATTGGAATATGATATAATGTTATCTATCTATCTATTTCCAGACGCCATAATCCCGTAAGGGGTGGCCATTTGACTTTGAGTTATTTGTTTTACAGGGAGGGGCACTAACCCTCCACCAACCCACTTGTTGACACGTAGGGAGTACGTATGGTTTGGTTATATGGTTACCACCCAGCATTGTAAATGGTTTCTTGGCTTACAGGAAACCATTTGGCTTGTCACTCAATGTAAAGCGACCTGTAAAAGAAAGAAAGGCCATAAGAAGTGACAGGAAAGATAGGAAAAATAGGAAGAGAGGAGGGCAGGCACAGAAAAAGAATGATAAAGGCTAAGGAAGAAGTAGGCAGCACTACATCAAGTGAGTGGATGATGGTCGCCACCACCTACCACTGTAATGTTAAATAGGGCAAAATAATTATAACCACAAACTCTGAGTACAATATCACCTTTTGTGTACCCTTCCTGACCTTAACATTTTTTTTTTTCTGCTACTAAGACATAATATGCATTTCAAGGGAACCTTGCATATTGAAGGGATCAGAAAAGCTCTCCATCAGCTCCTTGTGTAAAGAGATGTCTTTTTGATTTTTCCTTGCTACTGCCAGATGTGAAATAATGGAAGTTTGGAATAAAAGGGCATTATTATAATGGATGAAATGAGGAAGGGCTCAGGAACTTTAAAAGGCTTACATTAGGCTGTATACCTTTATGGTAAGCTTTCAGTTTTCCCAGCACATGATTACTGAGTACACTTATCAGACCCCATTTATCTGTATGTGATCATGCATACCCATTTAGTTTGGATGTCATCATTGTCATCATCGTTATTTCCAAAGTAACCCTGCTTTTAATATGCCAGTGTTTAGGCTCATAAAAAGAAAGTAAAATAAAGAATCTGAATCTTTTTTTAAATTCCTCACCATAATAAGGGTGCATCATCTACATCAGTACAGTATATATAATATAATGTTGCAACAAATATGGTCTACAATGCCGATATATGCTGGATTCAAACTTATTTCTTTGTATAATACAAGAATGTCACTTTTCATGTTTGCTTCCTGCAGAATATTTATTCGTTTCAGTACAGCCATTTGTTGCCAAACTTCCTCCATAAGGTGTAAGAATTAAAATATAAGAATGGTTAGCTGAATCATCAGTGATTTTTCATTCACAAACCAAGATTCTCAGGTTTTGTTCTGTTTGGATAATTAACCTTTGCCATTTTCAGCTACATGTATTCCCACTGTGACTGGATGCAACTTATAATAGCCAGGATTTATGATGGATTGTTGTATCACATACATTGGGGTTGATCAGTTCTTATGCATCAGTTTCTAGCTGAGTCTGTCTTGTATAATCAGTGTTTAGTACAGGTTACATTTGGTGATGGAGATGACTAAGTAGATAGTGCATGGATAGAGCATAGTGGAGCCACCTTTTCTTTAGTTCCATATGCCACATGGAGAGAGTGCAAATTAGACCACACTAGAAACCCTGTTGACAAGATTTGGACAACTCCAGTTCGGTATGTAACAATAACCAAATTTGAAGTTGATAGGTTTATGACTTCTCCAAGAAGAATCAGTCATGGATATATTAGACTAGCAGCAAATCCAACTTATTTGGGTGAAAAGGCCAAAATATCTTGCTGGACTGAAAGTATATTGGTTGAGTTTGATACATGAAAGTCATGTGAAATAAACTTCAGTGCAATATTTTTTTCTAAGCTGCTTTTAGTGTAGGGAAAGTTAATTATATTTTGTACCAGTAATTAAGTTAAGGGAACTTTCTGCACTAGTGCTTATTGTGTTCCTGTGTAAAATTTGGAACATATTACAGTACAGAGTACAGCAGTTTTCACATGGTTGCAAGTATGGAACTTACATATATCATAACCATATCTTTAGGAAACAAACACACAGTGCTTATAATATGGTCTTAACAGGTGACGGAGCCAACACTGCCTAATGCCACATTATAGCCATCCCCATATACAAATCATGCCTGATCTGGATAAATAGCTGTAAACCAGAATGGGAAGTTGTCACATCTTTTCTACCACAGGGTCTGTGATGAGGTGTAGTCCACCTCACCTTAACACGTCCATGACAGTTTGGCAGATGATCCTCATGAGTGACTTCAAATAATTGTAACTCTTTTTGTTATTATTTAAAAAGGGGAAGGTTCCTCTATACCAACAGATTCCCTCATACGGCCACATTGATTACAGCTCAGCACCAGTAGATTTTCCACCATGCCAACTTTTTCTTTTTTATATAGTATTGTACATTCATGCTGTCATTGACTTCTTAATTGACTGATTTTTTTTGTGTAGCAGTAGTATTTTCCTAGCATAAAAGCAATTTACAGTACTGTATATGTAATTCATTGTCATTTTAAGAGAAGGGAAGTAGTTACAGCTAGGTAAGCAATATAAAGGTAAGGAGGAAGGTTTAAATTGAATGAGAGAAAGTAGAATGAAACTGAGAAGAGAGAAACAAAGACAAGAATAAGAGGAATTATATGACACTTCAGTGTACACCACAAAAAAATGTGCAGTAAACAACAACAACAATAGTACTGTATTTTAATGAAAATCAATCCAGATGACTTATATAACACAAACCTTTTCACCAGATATGTTCTGGAAGATGTTATGGTTATCACCATTCAGCTCAAATTCATCACTGTCATCATCATCATCATCATCATCATCATCATCACTGAGTCAGTCCACTGTAGGACGAAGGCCTCTCCCACTTTCTCCAGTCAGACTTTGTGGTTGTTAATCTGTTCCCTCCAGCCCTGGCAGATCTCTGAATTCATCTCTCCAGCATGTTTTGTTTGCCTCTCCCTCTGATTCTGCCTCAGGGTTGTCACTAGAATAACATTGTTTTGCTATTTGTTAGCTGTTATTCAAAGGATTTAACCTGCACACATTCGCTTCTGCCCATTGATTGTGATGATTGTATTCTCTACTTTCATCCTTAAAAAAAAAATCTGTGTGTGACACCTATCATAATCTGTTCCATTCCTCTTTGAGCTTTTCTAAGATTGCATTCCAAGGATGTTATCAGTCTCCCAGTTTTCAGTCCAGTAATAGAATTGTTTATCTTTCTCATAATTACTTAGCATACCAAAAGCCTATCATCACAGTTTTGGTCTTTGCTTGATATTGTTATCTTGAATGGGAACTGTCTGAACTTCCTGGCCAGTGTTTATTTATAATTCAACCCATTCTAGTTCCTCATTTATTTTTGCTGGAAGGCACTGCACATGTCTGTTAAATATAACTTTTGTCCTCTTCATATAATTTTCAAACCTACTTTCAGATTTACCAAATTCAGATTGGCAGTCATTTGTTGTAGCTCCTCCCCAGATTTGTTAAAGAAAATTATGTTATCAGCAAAATGAAAATTTTAATTTTTTGCTATCCCAGTCTGGATTTTGGAAAATGTCCTCCAGACATGTATTGAATAACTCAGTAAAATTATGATTCCATATGTAGCTCCTGTCTATTGATATTTTCTGGCTATCCCCAGGGAGTTTTATGATAGCACTGTTGTCTGTAGAAGTATCTTCTAGATTCTCTAGAACTTTGGTATAATTTTCTTCCACATCATGTTCTCAAATTGCTGTCATCACAGCTGTTTTGATGTTAGTATGTGAAGAGACAGTATGTATTCCTTGTGCCTTGATGAGCCCGCATCTGTTCATCAGTTGCCTTTCTCTGATAGGATCTTTCTGTTATACAACCCTTAGATTATATAATAATTTGCCATTATGCTTGAGGCAGTTGACTTTGTTGAATCTTTTAAAGGTCAGCTGAAGGCCTTTCTCTTTTCAGGAAGCTATGATTTGGGGAGCAATGTTGTGATGAATGATTACAGTCAGCCCTGAACTTTTGTAGATAAACATTCACATCCCTGACTTATTTGTGAATTGGTCCTGGAACAAAGAAGAAAGAAAAACATATGGAAAAATTTTGCTTATAGTAAGCAAGGAAAATACCAAATACTGAATGATGGGGGAGGGGGGGGAAAGTGGCCACAGAGGTACAGTATATATCATTGAGCCCTGACCTTTTCACCATTTTTATAAATACATCATAAATAAACAGTAAACTAAGCATTCTGTGGGTTAAATATGTACACACGTGGAGCATGGAGTGACTGGACCATGCCAAGCATATCGTTAGATTGTAAACAAAGTCAGCTGATTGCCTACTAGCAAATGCAAGGCAGCAGTGGAAGGTGTGTTCATTTGTGTATTTGCACTTGAAATATATTATTTACTGCAGATTTTCCCTCAACTTATTGGTGGATGTTGAATATGAATAATTAGTCCATGCGTCCATCATCCAATCCTGTGTTGCCCCATGAGGAGCATAGGAGCCCAGGACTAGGCAATTTGATCCTGACATTTAAGATGAGAGTGACCAGCCTCACTCATCCGTGAGTGGCATTACGTGAGCAATAAACCCCAACCACCCCTTGGATATAAACCTGCTCTGGCTCAATCTGATTGGAGTGCCTTAATTACCCACTAAACCACCAGGTGCCATAATTTGGTTATATGGTTATCCTGACATTTGAGATGAGAGTGACCAGCCTCACTCATCCCTAAGTGGCATTACGTGAGCAATAAACTCCAACCACCCCTTGGATATAAACTTGCACTGGCTCAATCTGATTGGAGCGCCTTAATTACCCACTAAACCACCAGTTGCCATAATTTGGTTATATGGTTATCCTTACATTTAAGATGAGAGTGACCAGCCTCACTCGTCCCTGAGTGGCATTACATGAGCAGTAAACCCCAGCCACCCCTTGGATATAAACCTGCACTGGCTCAATCCGATTGGAGCGCCTTAATTACCCTCTAAACCACCAGGCATCATAATTTGGTTATATAGTTACCATCCAGTGTAGTAAATGGTTTCCTGGTGTACAGTAATCCATTTGGCTTGTCACTAAGTGTAGAGTCGCCCATAGACAGAAGGAAGATGAAAGAATGAAGGAAAGAAAAACAGAAAAGGGAGTGTAAAGTCACCTGTAGGCAGAAGGATGAGGAAAGAATGAAGAAAAGAGAGACAAGAGGAAGGAAGTAAATAAGGAAGGAGGAGAGGAAAGGGCAGACACCTGAGAGCAGCACTACACCGAGTGAGTGGATGATAAGTGCCCCCATCTACACCAGTAATTAGCTTTTTTTTTTTTTTCAGGCTGTTTCCTTTGTGTTTTGCAACTTGCATTGCTTTGTCTCCACACATTTCCGTCTATGCATCTTGCTGTCACGTTTCATGAATAACAATACTTTAACAAGTCGTAGGTGATTGGCATGGGCCCTTATATTGAATTCGTCATAAAGGCTTAGGGTTGACTGTGTAGAGTTTTATTGTTGTCACTTTTTTATGCTGATGAATTCTGTATTGTATATGAGTGATGTCAAAATTCTTGTAATTGTAAAAGTGCAAATGAGCGATGAGCTCTAGTGAATTCTTTAGGAAGAATTGGTGCTTTAGAGGTAGGATGGGACTAGAGTGTATTGGTGTTTTGATGAGGAGAGGTAGATTGAAATGGTTTGGGCATGTGTAGAGGTTGGGGGTTGACAATTGGGTGCAGAAGGTGAGAAGGGTTAACATTAGGGGTAGCGTTGTGAGAAGTAGACCAGAAAAAGACCTCGGATAAGGTCGTTGAGTGTGGCCTCAGGGATAAGGGACTGAATAGCAAGGCTGCCAGAGATTGAGCGGCATGGAGAGCCACCATTAGGTGACCAAGGCCAAAACATGCAAGAATGTTGGAGCCTTTAAAAACAAAACAGGATGAATGAAACAAATCATTATTATTATACCTTGTTTAGTGCAATGATATATGAATAATTAATTATACTGATATTGAAACTGATTGCCTGCCCTACCTCTTTTCATTCATCTCAAGGGTGTCTGTACTTCTTCTTATGTAATTTGGAAATCACCCTCTATTATTTCTTTATATTGAATTGACATCAGTCTGATTGTTTAATATAAAGTTTTATATACAATTATTGTGCTGATTTTATCATTTGTGTTGTTTGTTGCTTTTCTTTAACCCCTATAGGTCTTTCCCCATTCTGGAACGTGTGTCTTGAGGACATTGGCCCCTGTTCCAGAATGTTTAGTACTGCATGCCATTAATTTAAACACGAGTGCCATTGTATGAGTCACGGCATTGACTAATGAATCTGCCGTGTCATTCCCGCCAATTGCTGTGTATCCTTCCCATTTGAAAATGGCCTGTTTTCAGCATCTGTGAGAGGGGGAAGAAAGCCTCTCCTCAGACACTCTTACGTTCTTAGCCACTGCTCAACAATAAATAGTTGCAGGACATTGGAACACCACTCATTTTAAAGCTAAAAATTGTACTCTGCTGGGTATCAGGGTTTTTATGATAAATTTAATAGTTTTCAAAGGAACAGTTGTTAAAGAATCCCCTATTTTTTGCAAAAAATGTCCACTTCTGACAGTCGATTTAATAAACAATGCCTGACCCCAAGGCTTTAAGAGTGCCTCAGAGCAAACGTTTGGTTTCTTTTACCAGGCAGGCTGGTTACTTAAGGCTTCCTTCATTCCTGATGTTTCATTAGATCTGCTTATGTTAAATTTTCAGATATTTTCATTTTCATTTTTTTTTTCTTTTTTAAGTTCCTGTGTGTCGGTGTGATCTCTCCTTGACCACATGGTCATGTTCTTTATTTTAAAGAAAAGTTCCTTCACCCTTTGTGAAAGTTTGCTGCTGTTGTTTTAGGATTTCCTGTCTCCTATGTCTAGAACTACTCCATAATATACCATTATCATGATCTCTTTTATTTTTTCATGTCAGTATTTGCCTCATCTGTCAACTGCAAGTATTTATTTTGAAGTAGCAAACTTAATTCTACTCTCTTTCCTTCAGTGACAGGGTTTGTCTGTTTCCTTTAACTCAGCCTCAGCCTCCCTCTTCAGAATCTAGTATCATGTTACTTCCCATCACAGGACTTTAAAATGCCATCAGAGACATTTTAACCAATTCCTAGGG
>JAGKTI010002188.1:19436-70323 GCA_018397915.1 Birgus latro | reverse complement strand
TACTTTGAATCCTCCAGTGACACTTCATTGATGATTCTGTTTAAATTATCAGTTTTTAGTAGTAAGGTCGTAGTCATGACATCCGACTGAACGAAGCAGAGAAGTGCGTAGGGCAAATAAATAAGTAGCTGGTGTCTGAAAGAGAAAAAGTAAAAAGAAACAACACCCATTACTGTACTCCCTTTAGTGTTCCTGATAAAATGTTGTCAGTATTCCCGATAGATTTAGCCACTCAGTGTACGGTGTGTGTGTGTGTGTGTGTGTGTGTCAGATAAGTAGATGCATGGATATCCAGCAGGCTATAAGCGTTCTCCCCCCCAAAAAGTAGCTTAATATTGCTGAAAACTAGGCCCCTCTAAATATTGCTGATTAATTGGCCCCAATGAACTGTTATCACTTATCATCTGGCCAGTGATAAGCCAAGCTCCCTGTATCTCACCCAGCGAAGCCTGCCAAGCTTCCCTGGCACCACCAATTTTGCTTTTGCGATTACTTTCCGTCTATGGTGCGATTTTGTAGAGGAGAAGAATTGTCTTTTAATGAAGAAGAATTATCTTTGAAGAATAATTAACTTTAATGAAGAAGAATTACCTTTTGAAGAAGAATTAGTGTTAATGAAGACGAAGAAGAATTACCCTTTGAAGAAGCAGAAGAATTACCTTAAAATGGTAAAGAAATACGGTACCTTGTATGTTCTCCAGCGCCTCCACACTTGCTAGTTTCATGAATTTGGAAAAGTGGGTTGAGTAATTGCGTTTCCTTAATACTTACTGCAGTTTCATCGCACCATTTTTTTTTCTCTCGTCAACGGTGCAGCAATGGAATATAATTTGCTTGCTTCTCCCACCGCCATCAAACGTTATTGATTGTTTTTATCGTTGTTTGTCTGTGATACGGATGTTATTACCCAGTTTCAGTTTTTGCTGCTGCTGCTGTTCCCGTCTCCTCCTCCTCTTCCTTAATTTAATTTTCTTCCTGTCTTTTTTTTTTTTTTTTTTTTTTAACCTTATCGGCTGTTGATGCATTTGGGCACCAGTCAGGATTGCACCAGGTTATGTTCAGATGACTCCTGGCAGACGTCAACCCCAGCTTCCAAAGCTATAATCATACACCTCTTTACCCCCACCCAGTGGTGCGATGAGGTAGGGTCTAGAAAGCAAGTAAAAATACGATAAAGGGAGAGCTAGTGAGCAGCATACCTAATGAAAAGCAGCCCCCCCCCCCACACACACACTCGCCATTGAAGTCCGTTGAATCCTCATTCCACCTCACAGGAATAACCCATCCTATTACCCGTTAGGTAGGTACCCGGCATTTGTTTATTGATTTCATTGAATTCTTGCTGTTAGTATTGTGGGTGTGGCAGACAGTATTTGTGTCGTCTGCATTAACCCCTTGGCTGGCCGTCAGACTCTCAGCTGTAGAAAATAGCTGGCTGGCCTCAAAACGTGAGCAGAGAGAGCCTAGCAACAGGCGGGCTGGCGCATGGGCAGAGGAGCAGAGTTGCCAGTGTAGCGTCTTTTTTCGCTAGATCAAGGAACATTCCCCTCCCTTTGGCGACAGTTTTTTTTTTTTTTTATGTTTGCTCTCGCTTTGTTTACTCCGGACGAACTGCGCTATCGCCAAAACTTGACTACAGTACAAAGTCAGGGTTGCATGAAAGTCGATGAGCCTTAGTTATGAGGTTGGAATGAGGCTCCGTGGTTACTAGTCAGATCGATTCTCCATTTGCTAAATGAGGTTAGGAATCCTTGTTAGGTTGGAATAGCCTTAGTTATGAGGTAGGAATGAGTCTCCTTGGTTACTAGTCAGATCGATTCTCCATTAGCTAAATGAGGTTAGGAATCCTTGTTAGGTTAGAATAGATGCAGTATAGCTGTAAGGATTTGTGGAATCTGGAAGTCTTTACAGAGGTTTGGCCGTCTTGGGGATTAATATATATACCTAAAGTTCTTCACGATTTCAGCAATAGCTATTATTCATGAGAGTATATTCCCAGATGTCGTCATTGGTACCCTATTCTTGCTGCCCCACCCGAGGTTAAACAGAAGCTTATATTGTAGATCATTCCGAACCTGAATGAGATACGACTAGTCCATGGGGAGGCAGGGGTAAACCAAAGAAATGTCATCGCATTAAAAGGATAAATGTCTACCTGAAAGTTCGGTGATATGGCTGTTCTCACAAGGCATAAGTGGTATTTTGAATATTTAGCGACAACTTTCAGCGTCTACATGACGAAATTTGAATGTGTTTATTCCAGTTTTTGTGAATACCGTTGAGATTTTAGCAACTTTTAACCATTTGATCGCCATTGTTGTGGTATTGTGTGGGATTAAGAATTACTGTACTTAAATATTTGCTAGACTTTCAATTCATGTAGCGACGTGTATCGTCCGCCTGAGAGCAAGTTTAGCATTTGAATGTGGCAACTCTGTGACGGAGGGAAGAAAGCGTTCCTTCCCCCACCACGGTTCTAACTAGGTGGTAGTTTTTGTGGCTTCGCACGGTACAGCTGACCTTGACTGACGGAGTAATATAAGGACCATCCCTTACAATACTGCTTTGTATCATCAGCCATGCGTAAGGTTGCCGTACGATTTGTTTGTTAGTTTTACCCAACGGCTGGGCTACAAAGTCGTGGTTGCTGGAAAGTATGTTATCCTTAGTCATGATGTGGGAATGAGCCACCTATAGCTGGTTTGCCTTTGTCAGGCAGTTGGGGCCCCTCACAGCTGATTAGGTTGTAGTTTCATGAAATTGAGCTTTGTCATGAGGTGGGATGAGCTTCCATGGTTACTATGAAAATCCACACTCCAGTGTGACTACACATGACCACAACTGAGCTGAAGCGGGTCAAAACAGACTAGTTAGACGCTTCAGTTCGACTACATTTGTCCATCAACTGAACTAAAAGGGGTTTAGAGATTCACCAGGTATACTCAATAAACCCGACGGCATCAGCAAATATTGTCATCAGGCTGTCACGAGGGGGTTGTTGGTTTTACAAATCTGTGTTCCGGGACAAAGTATGTTCTCAGCGGTTGATTAGAGGAGGTAGTGCATGTACGATAAACAGTGATAGTACGTGACTCAGATTATGACTTCGAACGAGACGTAAATTTATGGCACATAAGCACAGAAATGTATTTCGAAGACAGTGGGCCACTGGAATATAAAATATAAAATTCGGCTTCAGATACCGCCTCGTTCACAGAGGAACAGTGTGCGGGAGGGTTGGTACGCTTGAGTTCTCTATGACCTGTGGGTTTATTCATTAAGAGTCTTAGCCAATTTCTACGATAAACATCTCGGTAATAGTAAAGTTATTTTGTTTTGTCGTATTTTTCACTTTGATAGTCACCATAGTTTGGTTGTGACGTATTTGTCGTCTGCATGGGTTAGATACCGTAAAACAAGCAGTCTAACTTTGGCTAAAAATCTTCATGAATACATTCCCTGTAGCGTCATGGCTTTCCCTCGTGGGGGGTGTGTTGGTCGCTTTAAAGCATAGCTTTCTGTTTAGCTCGTTTTATCTATCTTAAATATAACAGTTTTATTTACCGACAGTACATGTGACTTAGTGTCAGGTGCATTGCATTCACTGTTTGAATCCGAATGTGCGTAATTCCACAGTTCCAAATAACAACAAAGCAGCCCTTCTGTCAAATGTTTTTATAAACACAGTGGAGGCTCTGTTCCCTGTCATATATTAACATTTTTTTAGGGTTTCGTAAATTCATATTTGTAGACGGCCAGCCCTTGGAATCAGTAATTACTGTGGCTGTCACATTCATACTGTTTATTATGTACCATTAATATTGATATTTTAACGTTTCTCAACACTTAGCACTTCAGCAAGGGGATGTGTTTGTTGTTTGCTTTTAAAAGGAATTGTGTGTGTGTGTGTGTGTGTGTGTGTGTGTGTGTGTGTGTGTGTGTGTGTGTTTCCGTTATGCTTACGTATGCATCTGCATGTTTTTACTTTTGTACTCCTTTGTTTTGCGACTAGCTGATAAAAAAAGCTGTTTTTTTTTTTACTAGTGATAATCCCATCAAACATTCTGGCTACTCTTTACCCAGAAGATAGTTTTCCGTTGGGGAGTTATATGTATCCCTCAGCCAGAGATAAAAGAGAAAACCCTGTATCCTTCAGTACGAGTTTAATAAAATCGTCTGGTAACAGCAAGAATAATGTTGACCTACTAGATGTCACAATATTTTTGGAGTTAATACTGCAAGGCCAAGAAAGTGGAATCATGAACGAGTTGTAAAATAGAAGGGGGGGGAAGGGGGGGGCGTTTCGGACGTCGAGGCGGCCAAGCGGGTGAGCAGCTGGCGGTACATACGTGACACCAGACCTGTCACACCAACTGCCTCACATAAACACGTCATTTTCCCATTTGGGGCTGCGTGCTGTGTTGTACGACGTAATAGTTGAGAAGAAAACTAGTGTGAACGCAGTCAGGTATATTGTCAAGAGGATGTTTTCTAGGTAGCGTAGGAAGGAACCTTCGGAGCACTCTTCCTTATTTATTTTGGATATTATTTCTTAACATTATATTGTATGTCATATCGTTATCGAAAGACTAGTTTACATCAATAACAATGCATATACCATATTGGCGATACATGTTTGTGGATAAAGGAACGCTGTATACAGTATAGTTGAAGTACACATAAAGCGATATTTATTTCTTTGTATACGATAGGATTGATATGGCTAAGTGAATCGTCATGTATAACATCATTGTGCGTTGAGATTTTAGTATTAAGTGACGCAATACAAGGCTTCAGTGTTGTGTCATTGCCAGTCACTGCGGCACTACGAGTGTGAGTTGCAATCGATGCACGTCGGCCGTATTCTAACGCATTGGAAGGCATCGTAGCACCAATTTCGTAGCGATTTAATTTGCGACTTACTCCCAAGCAAATATCGGTTTAATATTAATATAGTTTGCAACAGTATAATAGAAGAGGATATTGAGCCGTACTCTGCAGAATAATTCTCCAAGGAAGAGATTTTATGATATCACTAAGCCAGTGAGTACAAGATCTGTGCCGACTTTACTGCGTCATACTCTTGAAAGCACTGTATTACGCAGACTGAAATGTGTTGTGCTTTAACCACTTTATATGAAAAAAAAATACAGTAAGTAATTCAGCCTCCAGCCAGACAATTCTCGGTTAAAAACGAGAAAGATGACTCCCAGTGCGATGCCACAGTGAATGGAGAGAGGCTGGAATTGGTGAGTTCAAATACACCTGGATACAGTGATAGAAAATATAGGAAAACGTGCAAAAGAAGTTGAAGGCAGAGTGACACAAGGAAGAAAAGTAGCTGGTGCAATGAAGGCCTTGATAAGAAACAGAGGCATGGGTGTTGCAGCTGCACCAGGCTTACATGAAGGAGTGTTAGTGCTGTCTAAATATGGATGTGAGACTATGTTGTGGCACGAAAAGGAAAAGTCAAGAGTAAGAGCAGTGGAGATGGAACTACTGAGGAATGTATGTGGGGTACAGAGGGTGGATAGGATACGAAGTAATGTGATTTGTGAAAGATGTGGAGTAAGGAAGTCGGTGGACATCAGATTTGAAGAGAGTAAACTGAGATGGTATAGTCAAGTGGAGAGAATGGATAACTATAGAGTGGTGAAAAAGGTATATCTGAGCAAATTTGAAGGAGGGAGTAGGAGAGGTAGGCCAAGGAGAAGGTGGAGAGATATGGTGGATGAGTGTGTGAGGAAGAGAGGTTTGGAAGTCTGTGAGGCTGAGGAACTGACAAGATATCGAGTTGGCTTGATGAATGTTGTGAGAAGTGCATGATCAGGGACTTGGCACCCCTTTTTAACGTGACAGCGTCTGGATTGACTCCATTGGATACGTTTATGTGAAGCTACAAAACGTGGTGAATGGATCCTGGGGGCTTGAATGATGAGTGAGTGGAAGTGTGTCCCATTGGATTGGGCAGATTTGGGCTGTCTGGATGTTGCTACCCCTCACCCTGCCCTAGGGTGGGAAAGGAGGTCCGGATAATGATGATGATGTTGATGGTTAAAAATGTGGGAAAAACGCATTCAGAACGTTAAGAATGAAATCTTGCTGTCAGGCAATGTTTTGCGGCTTAGGTGTGGCTTCCCGCTTCTAAAAGGTTAAGAGGCAAGTAAAATATTATCAAGCCTTTAGCCAGAAAATATGCTGGGTGTTATGATGCCTTCCCCCCCCATCCCCCCTGCTAGGTGGTGTGGTTAAATGTGTTGATCGGGGTGACTGCCAAGCCATGCATCCAAAGTTTTTCATGTTCTTTGCTGGGGATCAAAGCCCAGGCTCTCTGATGACTGTCATGGCTATCTCCAGATAGTCTGGGCTTTGATTTCAGGCACAGTACAGGTAGGTTAAAGTTTTTCCCCCTCCTTTTTCTACAGGTTTCTTTCTTCGTAATGATGATGTATAGCATTTTCCTTGACACATTATTCATTACTTTTGGTTCTGTCTGTTTCAGGTTAAACAAGTGAGAGAGGTTTGTGCTTTGGGGGGGGACAGTCCCTGGTGGTTGAATTCACAGACCCTCCTGGCAGTCCACCCAGCTGCCATCCATCCTCAGACACCTGCACCACCTTCACCTCCACCACTTTCAGTGAGGAAATCAGTTCACAAGGTTCTGGATCTCAACCTTCACTGCATTGAAGCATTAACTTGGCTATCAAGTTTCTAGAAAAGCATTAATTAAGCAAGTAAGAGGAGATCTATGTTGTACTGTAGATAAGACTCTCTCTCTCTCTCTCTCTCTCTCTCTCTCTCTCTCTCTCTCTCTCATCTTCCTGTGCTTTTTTCAGTTACATGGGACTGATGGTAATGTAAGAGAATATGTTGGCAGTTATTGTGTCCATAAAAGCTATAGACCAGTGTAATGTGATTTTTCTTTACATGTACCTAAGGAATGGATGTACAGTAAAATGAAATAATCGTGGAAATAAAAAATCATGCCAGTTATGAATAGTACCTAATTTTATATTTCCAGTTGGATTGGTAATGGCCCCAAAGATGGAAGGTGTGAGCAGTGAAAGCGGAGAAGAATCTTCTAATGGTTCCACTACCACCTCTCGCCGTAGCATATGCAAGAGCACAGAGGAGTACCGAAAGTGAGTTCAACCTTGTAGCTATAGTGAATTGATGTAGCATATAAAATGGCTTATTAATTTTGTGTATATACAGTCTCTTACACCAGTGACATATGCAGACTGTAACACAAACAGAAATAGTCATTGCAACACTTTGACTTTCACTTGCATTACACTTCCTACAAACACCCATTCTCCATTCATTGTTCATGAGAATAGAAAGGGTTAATTCTGGTTATCACTCTCCATCTCTGCAAAGATTCAGTCTTGCACTGGACCTATTACGGACTGATACAGATACAGACAGTCAATAAAATAAGTATGAGATAGGTACTGTACATTACATTTAAAAACCACAGACCATGCCAGCATTTGTAGGTTTTCACATGATGGCAGATCTCCGTGCTAGATGATCTTAAGCTGTTTTTCTTCACAAACCCCTGTCCCAAAGGTCCCTATACAGGATGTCATCCCAGATCTTCCTCACTCTGCTTCTAGGGATTCTTCCCTCCACATTCATGTTTGTGACCCTCCTCAGCCAGTTCACCCTTCCCCTTCCTCTCAGTTTGTCTAAATAAAAGTGATGTCTTCAGTCTAAGGGGATTAAGAGTCATGCTGAGGGGCTGAAGTGATGACTACCTGTATAAAGTCTTCCCCCCCTCCCCCCTTTGCAGACGGCGAGAACGCAATAACCAGGCTGTTAAGAAGTCTAGGGAGAAGACGAAGTTGAAGACACAGCAGATGATGGACAGGGTCACTCAGCTGCGCTCTGAGAATGATGAACTGGAGAAGAATATTGAGACCCTGACCAAAGAGTTGCATCTCCTCAAGGAACTCTTCATGTCTCATGCAGGTAAGCTGTGAAAAAAATTAGTACATGTTTTATTTTTTCCATCCATCCATCCATCATCCAATCCTGTTTTGCCCCATGAGCGTAGGAGCCTGGGGCTAGGCAAGTTGGTCCTGACATTTAAGATGAGAGTACACATTAAAATAGTGTCATCACAACTCTCAAATGAAACAAACTGATACTGTAAAAATCATTGATATCCCATATTCAGTGCAGGATTGAAATATAACTTTGCTGTATCCATTTCTTTTCCAGTGGATAATTCTACAGTATTACTATATCTTTCACACATTCATCCTTACCAACCCTACTGATAGAGCTGGATTTTTCAGTATGGTACTCATCAAATACTCCTTGTAATTATTACTATTATTATTCCATTATTATTATTTTATATATACATTTTTTTAGTGTACATGCCTGAGTGAGGCAGCTACTTGCCCTACTGTGGTATTTTTACTGAGATGGAGTCAGGATTCCAGGGGCTTGAATGATGGGTGATTGAAAATGTCGCTTATTTTTTAATGGGGCATGTTGTTGATTATTTTTTTTTTCCTCTCCAGCTGTGGATGGGAAAAATGAGATTGGAATGATGATTTTTTTTTTCCTCTCTTTCCCTCTCTCTTCCTCCAGGTAGTGCTCATGGTGTACAGGTGAATGAGGAGGAACTAACCAGGATGCTGGTTGAGGACCCGGAGGTGAATGAAGGAGTCAACCTGCTACTGAGTTTGGCTAAGGGTCCCCCCCCAAGGCCCGCTTCCAACGGGTTCCTTTAATAAACCAATGACAACACCGCACTTATGAGGCAGTCACCGTGATGCTGCCCAGCATGTTGAGACGACACTGTTGCAGCCCTTCCCACCATACCAGTCACCACCGTCCAAACAATTGTTGGACAACTTAGTAACTGTTATGATTAAGAAGTATTTCCTGTAGGGGATAGTTGTTGTGATTGGTTAAATGTCTGGTAAGAGAAGCAATGCACAGAGGTTATCCTAAAGCCATATATATTGTACCTGAAAAGAGTTTGAACTTCTATGATAGTTTAATATGTAATAGTTCTTGTGGTACCATATGGTGGCTTCAGTGATAGTCACAACTAATGAAACTTTGTTGGCTGTTTCTTCCATTATGCCAACTGCTGAATCAGCCATTTGTTAACTTTCTTGTAATCCTCTCAGAAGCAGAAGTGCTTAAACTTTACCGCTAGCTAATCTGTTCTTGTGGAATAGGTTGAAAATTCCACATTGGTGACAGTGATCCAGATGTAGTGTGCCGTACCAAGGATTTATTTGGTATTCTGCCTTACTTATTGGTTTGAGTGTGTACTATTAATGTTATAAATAATGAGGGCTGCATTTTCAGACTTTTTTTTTTTTTTTTTTTTTTTTTTTTTGGTTATTTCATGAATGAATTTGTATTGTTTCAAACACTAAAGTTTGAAAATGTAGTATGATTTCAAGTAAAACCATGTCAGGACTACATCAGCATATTTTACTTCAGTTTGTCAGCCTTTGCTTTGAGTATAATGCTGTTAGCATTTGTATTTTTTTTTAGACATTATGCAATGATATATGTAATTGAGAAACTGTAGGTAATTGTAATTTATGAACATTGTTTCAACCAAGTATTTTTGTTTCCGTGTGAAAACAGAATGAATTATTTAGTTATGATAAAGATGAAGCTGCAGACTTGAACTGGATTGAAGGTGTTATCAGTACCCCATTTATTGTGATATACTTGTTTCTGGAGTCATAACTGCAGGTGTAAGACAGTACAAAGTAGAACCTTCAGCAGGATTTTGTTAGTTTACAGTGCCCTTGTGTGTTCTTACATCATCAGTCAAGACACTGTTTGCTGGTAGCAAAAGTTAGCATTTTTCATCAGTATTGCTGCAAAGAGTTCTGACACTGATATACCATTTAAATATTTCTTTTAAGCTTTTGGTAAGTGCATGTATTAGTCTGCTATGTATAAGATTTTTTTTACTTGGTTTAAGTCAGTGGTAAGGTTCTGTGAAGATGTATTATACAAAAACAACTGAAGACTAGAATTTAGTTCCATGTAATCCAGAAAAAAAAAATTAAATGGCATATAATTTTTATACATTTTATAGAACCGAGTTGAAGGCTCCTTCCTTGTTTCCTTGTGGGAAATACTATAGGACTTTAAATTGTTTCTCTTTGAATATTGTCTACAGTACAAAATAAAGAAAACAACTTTGATTGATATTGTATTGTCACCACATTTCCATTGTATTAATACAATATATGGTTTTCATGGTAGGTGGTGGCATCCATCATCCACTCATTTGATGTAGTGCTGCCTACTTCTTCCTTCACGTTTATCAATCTTTTTCTGTGTCTACCCTATTCTATTTCTCCCTTCTTTCCTGACACTTTTTATTGCTCTTTTTTTTTTCATTTCAGGTGGCTTTGCATTGAATTGCAAGCCTAATGGTTTGCTGTAAGCCAGGAAACTATTTACAGTGTTGGGTGGTAACCATATAACCAACCCATACCTGTTACTTAAGTGTCAGCAAGTGAGTTTGCAGAGGATTAGTGCCTGTCCCCATAAAACAACTAACTCAGAGACAAACGGCCACCCCTTACAGGATTGTGGTGTCTGACTGTAGATAGATAGATAGATAAATGAAGTGTTCTCTAAACCTGATGGTGGTGGCAACCACCATCCACTCACTTGCTGCCTACTTCCTAAGGGGACTCAGCACTGAGTGACAAGTCTAATGGTTTCCTGTTACCCAAGAAATCATTTACAGTGTGGGGTGATAACAATATAGCCAAGTAACAGGCTGATATGGAATGCACTATGGTGTCCATGTCAGCTGGATGGAGAGACGCAAATGTGGCATCCATCTGGGAACCAGATCTCCACATTCCTCCCCGTTCCTCGCTATGGTGTAGTGTGGTTTACTACAAGGGAACAGTTCACTACATGGGACAAACCTGCATGGGTGGTTGCTAGCCGCTGATGAGTTACTTGGCCAGAGAGACCAAGGTTACTCAGCAGCAACAATACTATTTATAATGGCATAGTGATTAGGTAGTAAGAGTAAAGGACAGTTCAGCGTTCAAGGCTGGCAAGGTGGTGCATGCACAAGAAAAGTGAAAGGATGTCGTGTATGTATAGTGGACTTTGATGAAAGTTTACAGAAGTGAAAAAGGATAAAAGTCTATCTATTGCCAGATGCCTCAGTCCTGTAAGGGGTGGCCACAAACAAATCGCCTCCATGTCGCTTTGTCCAGTGCCACTTCACTGCCTTGCTCCCAGCTCATACCCCTCTCATTTACCTCCACTCCATCCCTCCATCCCATCCTCGGCCTCCCCCTCCCTCTCTTCCCCTCCACCTCACTCGCATACACTCTTCTTGTCAGTCTCTTACCCTCCATCCTCTCCATATGGCCAAACCACTTCATTGTATTTCTAATGCTTTCTATCGCATCAACATCCACACCACAGCACTCCTTCACTTCCTCATTTGTCAGTCTGTCTCTCCATGCAACTCCACATGCTCCTTTCAGATAACTCACTCCCATTGCTCTCAGTCTTGACTTGTGTCCATCCATCAAGGTCCAAGCGTCACTTCCATACATTAAAGTAGGTATCAGTACTGTCATGCAGTGACCTTTTTACTTTCATGCTCACTTCCCTGTTCCTTATCACTGCTTTCAAAGAACCAGCAACCATTCTTCCCTGTTGTACCTTTTCAAGCACTTCACCCTCTAAACTTCCATTTTTACTCATCACTCTACCCAAGTACTTAAATGCACTCACATTTTCCATTTCCTCCTCATCCAGCCTCACTATACATCCAGTGACTTCATTTCTCTCAAAGACCATAACTTTACTGTACCCTACATTCACCTTTAGTTTCCATTTCATACACACACTCCCAAACTCATTCACCAAGCCTTGCAGTTCCTCTTTGTCTTCACTTAACAATACAGTAACATCTGCAAACAACAGTACAGGGAGTTTCCAGACTGCCCTCTCATTAGGGTCACCCCAACATCCACTGCTCTACCTTGTATCTTGTTTATTACCCCATCCATATACAGATTGAACAACCGTGGGGACATGACACATCCTTTTTTCGGTCCAACATTCAGATAGAGAAATTCACTCAGTTCACTATCCTCACGCACTGCAGCCTTAAAACCCTCATATACAGTATACTCTTCACGGCATTTAACAACTTCCCATGTACTCTATATATCCTTAATACTTTCCAAATTCCTTGTCAATCCACCCTGTTATATGCCTTCTTCATATCCATGAAGGTCACATACTTCTTTCCCTTCTCTAGAAACTTTTACACTAAAGACCTAAGAATGATTATCTGATTTACACAACCTCTTCCCTTCCTAAAATCTCCCTGTTCTTCAACTGATTCCTCTGTTATTTTCCTAACTTGGTCAGTAAGTATCCTACCATATACCTTTCCTATTGCACTAATAAGACTAATACCCCTACGATTACCACACACTTCTTTTTCCCCCTTTCTTTGTACAGGGGAATAATTATACCTGACTTATCCTCTGGGACTCTACTTCCTTCCAGGCCAATCTGCACATCAACCATATTCATTCAACTACTGTTTCTACCCCATGCTTCAGCATTTCACCACACACTCCATCAATTCCTGGGGCTTTCCCCATTTTGACTTTCTTCATTGCTTCCAGTATTTCCATCCTACTGATTCCTTCCTAAAAAATAAAAAGGATAAAAGTAATGGGAAGAATTGGTTAGTTAAGGATAAGAGATATAAAGAAAAGGTGGGATGAATGAGAACAAGCATTGACTATCTGGTAGGTGTCTGCAAAGTGCAATTTTAGTGGAGCCAGGATTCAAAACATTTGATTAATGTATAGTGCTGTATTGAAGACTTTCTTATTTCCATGGTAATGTAGAGATTTCTCCCACTTACATTATGAACTTTCTTTTTCCCTGTTTCTGGATCCAGCCTCATCCCATTCTTGGATGAATAGGAAAAGTCATGATGATGCAAGAATGAGGAAGGGTATTTGGTTTGTGATGAGGTTGCTGGAATAATTGAAGGGGAACAGTCTAACATTTCAATACAATAAGCATAAACTGTGGCCATGAGCTTGGCAAATAGCCACACAAGCAATACTTAGACAAGACACTCATCCACAAGTATATACAGCCAAAGTCAAGATGAAACCTACAAATTTACAAGTCTTACTATACATGGATTTTTTTCTCCCCAACTGTTATCAGCAACTTTTGGAGAGTAATTAGCTAGTTTTGGCACAACTTTGCTTTCAGTTCACAGATAACATCTGCTGCACCATGCTCAGCCTTAGTATGGAGAATCCGTGAGAGGAAGGGCATCAGATGTTTTTATTTGATATTTTCTTACATGATATCACCCATTAACATTTCAGAAGTCTGAAATGGAGAGGGGCAAACTGAAATTAGGCACAGATGTAAGTGCAGAGAATCAACATTATCATCATCTAATCCTGTGTTGCCCCATGAGGAGCATAGGAGCCCTAGACTAGGCAAGTTGGTCAATTTAAGATGAGAGTGACCAGCCTCATTCATCCATGAGTGGCATTACATGAGCAATACACCACAACCATCCCTTGGATATAAACTTGCACAAGCTCAATCTGATTGGCATGCTTTAATTACCCATTAAAGCACCTGGTGACATGTTTTGGTTATATGATTACGACCTATCATAGTGCATGGTTTCATGGTGTACAGGAAACCACTTAGCTTGTCACTCAGTGTAGAGTTATCTGTAAACAGAAGAAAGAGAAAACAATGAAGGAAAGAATGGGAGAAAAGGAAGAAAGGGCAGTCATCCAAGAGCAGCACTACATCGAGTGGGTGGATGGTGAGTGTCCCCACCTACCACTATACTGCTTTTATGCTAACTTGGCCTAAAATTACCATCTTTCCATCCTTAAATCTGAACTGTAGCAATAGATTAACACTTGAATATGGTGCTAGTCATGAAGAAGTGCTATGGAAAGGATGTTGAGCCACAGCATTGTATCATTCTGCCACTGAGCTGCATGAAATGAGCAGCAAAAGCACGAAAATCTAGGTTGTTATCGTAAAAGCAGTATAGTAGTGAAGAGAAAATGAAATAACAAAAGGTAAGGGAGGTATCATGAAATGAGTAGAAAGAGTTTGGGGATACTAATAAATGTATCAGCAAATCCACTTTCACAATATAGGGAACTGAGGCTAGTCTACCACAGTATTGTATCATTTCTCATTCATAAAGGCTCAACATGCTTGCTTCATTGGCCTTGGTCAACAAATGGTGGCTCTCCATGCTGCTTAGTCTATGGTAGCCTTCCTGTTCAATCCCTTACTTCTGAGGTCACACTCTGTGATTTTGCCCCAGGTCTTTTTGGTCTGCCTCTCGCAACTGCACCCTTATCGTTCACATCTCGTACCTTCCACACCCATTTGTCATCTTCCTTCCTCTCAACATGCCCAGACTACCTCAGCCTACTCCTTCTCATCACAATGCCAGTACATTTAAGTGCCATGCTTCCTCTCAACTTTTCAGTCACAATCCTAGCCTTCCCCAGGTCCTACATTCAAGGATGCATTACACATTCATCTTATCAATGTCATTTCTGGATGTTTGAGCCAACAAATAACCTACTTTACTGCCAAGGTCTCATGACTGTACAGAGCTACATTTCTAATACATGCTGCATACAAGGATCTCTTAGCACAGAGGAAGAGCCCTGTCAGTGTGAGGAGAGGAAACAGCTCCCTGAACTCCCTCTAACCACTCCTTACCCTGGCCACAGAGCTAGTTCCAACCTTACCTCCAGAACATTACATAGGCCTATCCTCCAAATAAAAAAAATTCCTCCACACACTAAAAGTCTCCAGCAGTATCAATCCTTTCATGCCTGTCAATCTCTACATGCTGTCCCTGACACACCACACACATGAAATAAGCATTATTTTTGCAGTCCACCTCTAATACCACTACATCTTTTATGCACCCACTTACCACAAACACTGCACAGGATAAAGTTACTGCCACACTTTTGTGCCAAACAGCACATGGCCGAATTCCCTCTCTGCTCAGACAGTACTGCCACAAGTCCTAGATTTCATCACTTTTGTTTTGCCCACGTTTACTCTTAAACCATTGTGCCCTATTCCATTTTTCCGCTTCTTAAATCTTTCCTCCACCTCCCTTTCATTCACTGCAGTCAACACCAACTCATCAGCATACAACATCTCTCAAGAGAGGCCATTTCTGAAGTCATGTGAGAGCTTTAAGCACCATGACAAACAATAAGGGGCTTAAGACTGACCCCTGATGCATGCCAACCTTCACTGAAAACTCAGTCACTCAAATTTCCATTCACTCTCATGTGCATGTGAACACCCACATACAGTGAATAGCCATAACTAACCAGCCATGTTTCAACCCTAAGCTTTCACAATGTGTACTTCATCACCTCCCTAGGGATCTGTCAAAGGCCTTCTCCATATCAACAAAGTATAGCTCCCTTTTCTTTCTTATATATTTTTCCTGAAGCTGTCAGATATTATGTCATCAATGGTCCCTTTGCCTGTCATAAACCCAAAATTCATCTCGTCATTATTCAATCTTTCCCTTATCATACCTTCTAGAACTCTCCATTACCTGCATTATCAAGTCCAAAAGTTTCATGTCTATAAAAATTCCTTTCCAAGGCATCATCCTTCCCCTTATACACATTTACAATGACACTCTTCAGCCAGTCATGTGGAAGAACACACTCATATGCAATCAAATTTATCAAATCAGTAACTAAACCTACTCTTATTATCTCCTAAGGCCTTTAAAATAATGAAGCAGGGTATGGACACAGCACCATAGTTGTGAGGCATCGAGTAATGAAATGTGTGCTCTCTGGGCTTTTAAAATTCGCGCTTTATAATTCCCTCGGCTAGCATTATCAGTGCTAAGAAAAAGCCCTTTAAATAACGATTACGGATGAAATACTAATCCGAAATATGAATGTCTACCTTATCCACTCTGTTAAGGAAAGGGGGAAGCTATAATTTTAGTTATCCCCTGGAAATATGAAATACGGATAATGATTAGCGCGCCAAAACCAATGTTTACATCCCTGTTCACATGATCTGTGATTACAGTATTGAGAGATTTGTGCATATTGGCGCAAAATGCCAGGTAGTCCATCAAAAAGAAGCCCATCTAAGAGGAAACAGTTTGCCACACAGGAGCCGAGGCCACCACAGACAGCATGCCGTCAAAATATAGTCTTCATGAATGGTGAGGCTGTGCAGTATGCTATGTGGTCGTTACATCATTGCATCCCTAATTTTGTATGATATTGTTTGTAGGTGATGTAAATTAGTCAAATACAGTATGGTCTTGATGTATGCCATCTTTGTCTGTTTTTTTTTACTGCAGTTAAATCCCCATTCAATTACTAAAGGTTTGCTTTTGAAACAAACAGAACCTCTTTACCAGTTTCCCCAGTTTGCAGCCCCGTTTGTATGGAAAAAAGCTAATATTTTAGAACATCTCTAATATAATGATGGTAATCATGTAGATCAATCCTGCTGATAGGCATACCCCAACAATTCTAGGGCTTGTGGCATTACTGTCAAAGAAGAGGGAGAGTGGCCATGTGCAGTCTGCCTTAAGGGCATGGAAAGTAATTCCTTCTTGTGCAGTGTCTGTGATAAGTGGATGCATAAGAGATGTAGTGGTATCAGAGGTAGGCTGCGAGATAATGCTGATTTCATGTGTGCAGTGTGTCGGGGAGAGCAGGGGAGGTTGTCATGCGTGAAAGGATTGAACTTACAAATGAGTTGCTTGAGTCTGTGGAAGAGTTTTGTTATTTGTGAGACATGTTATGTGCTGGAGGTGGGGCTGGAGCTAGTTCTATGGCTAGAGTGAGGAGTGATTGGAAGAATTTCAGGGAGCTGTTGCCTTCCCTGACAATGAGAGGGCTCTCCCTCCATGCTGTAGGATCTTTGTATGCAGCATGTGTTAGGAGTGTAATGCTGTATGGTAGTGAGTCCTGGGCAGTAAAGGAAGAGGATATTCGCAGGCTCAGACATACAGAAATGACAATGATTGGGTGGATGTGCAGTGCGTTCCTGAGTGCAAGGCCTGGGGAGACTTGGTTTATGATGGAAGAGTTGAGGGGTGGGATGGGACTGGAGTGTATTGGTGTTGTGATAAGTAGATTGAGATGGTTTGGACATATGGAGAGGATGGGAGATGATAATTGGGTGAAGAAAGTGAGAAGTGTTATTGTTAGGGGTAGGGTTGCGAGAGGTAGACCTAAAAAGACCTGGGACGAGGTCATTGAGCATGACCTCAGGGATAAGGGACTGAATGGGGAGGCTACCAGAGATTGAGCAGCATGGAGAGCTGCCACTAGGTGACCGAGGCCGACACTTGCAAGCATGTTGGAGCCTTCACAAACGAACGAATTTACCTCTGAACTTGTGATGTAAAGCCTAAGTTTCCCCATCAGAAACATCCAGTGGCAGACTGGCAAATGAAAAAAAAATTGGTAAACATTTACAGTAGGGTACTATGTTTTACTTTACTCAGTGGAGCACTGAACAGTTTAGACTGCACCACATGTATGCTGTAGTTAACCTGGGAAAGTATTCCAGGATGGGACTATGGCCATATCAGGTTTTTAAATACCAAAAAAGTAACACACCAGTAGACCATATGCTTAAGCTTCTTTCATCACATTCAGTTGTGAAGAAGTGTAGTACTTTCCAATGTAAGCAGTGACCCTGATTTCTCAGGCAGGAATCCCAACAGTCCCAGTCTTAGTCTGCTGAACATTACCATGGCGGAACATGTGTTTGGGACACTATCCTTGGCGAAATTACACTTATCCCAGGCAAATGCAACAA
This sequence comes from Birgus latro, assembly GCA_018397915.1. Taxonomy (NCBI): domain Eukaryota; kingdom Metazoa; phylum Arthropoda; class Malacostraca; order Decapoda; family Coenobitidae; genus Birgus; species Birgus latro. The sequence continues at coordinate 52,425 of JAGKTI010002188.1, read as the reverse complement.
GTGGTGCCCATCCCATGTCAAACCACCTCATCCCCTTTGTGATATAGTGACTGTATCTTATACGAGATTAGTCTGATTCCTAAAAATGCATTCCTGACCACCCACAGTATCAAATTAACCCACATAGGACAAGAAAGAGCTGGTGAAAAAGGATAAACACTGAAAAAGAGGAGCCAATAAAGTAAATACAATATTGTCTGCTGTCAATCAAGTCTTCATTTCAAAGATGTTTTTATTATTATTTTATTATTACTGTATGGTAGGTGGTGGTGACTATCATCCTCTCACTCGATTCAGTGCTGCCTACTTCTTCCATCTCCATTAACATTCTTTTTCTGTGACTGCCCTCCTCTCTTCCCGTATCTCCCATCTTTCCTGTCACTTTTTATTATTATTCTTTCCTTTTCAGGTGGCTGTACATTGAGTGACAAGCCTAACGGTTTCCTGTAAGCCAGGAAGCCATTTCCAGTGCTGGGTGGTAACCATATAACCAACCCATATGTGTTCCCTACATATCAACAAGTGGGTCGGGAGAAGATTAGTGCCCCTCCCAAAAAAACTTCTAATTCAGAGACAAATGGCCACCCCATACAGGATTATGGTGTCTGTCTATAGAAAAATAGATTATTTGTACTCTGTCCTGATAGTTTTACTTCGCTTAGAAAAGACTTGGAACTGTGGGGGTTACAGAGGCAACACTGTAATTTCTTCATTAACACCCTCACTGCCGTGATGCTTTCTTAAGCTGAACTAAATCATGTAGTGGTAGTGAGAATAAAGTAGATAAATGACACTGTGGACTTCAACAAAAAGAAATTGTAAGTTAGATTGGAGGCAGCATAAAATATGGTACCGGTATTTTCTGAACTAATGGTTTTCTTCAGTTTAATTGCTGAGTTTGTTAGGCAGGATTCATAAAATAAAATTGTTAGCTAGGCTTAAAATAAACTGGCAGGTACTGTATTTGAATCTGCAATAGAATACATGTAGTGTTGTTTACTGGTAGCTGCTCCTTCACAATCCTTTTAAGAGTCTTTTATAAGTGCAGTTTTTATGCATCAATGCTGTAGAATACTTTTAAATAAATAGTATTTGACTAGGTTACTGATGTATATTATTTTTTCCAGATTCTCTCCTTTCATCATCAGACCTGAAAGTAATCAAGCTCAGACACCCTAGTACAGGTTTATCTGCCATGTATATGTTTGATAAGGAGAAGAACAAATTATATGACATGTATGCCTTTGATGAAGGACACAGGTATGTACCATTTTTATGTGTAGACTCCTAAAATACATTGTTGAAATGAAGTCCAAGTACATGTACAGGTATTTTGTAGCTTGATTTATCATCTTAACAATATTGTTTCCATAGATACAGATACAGAAACGATAATCATTGAGAAGGCTTGTGGTTTTTTCAGATTCACATATTTATGATTTAGGAAAACAGCCATGCCTAACAAGTAAAAACCCAACCTAATTATTACTTAAATATGTCTGAAGCCACAAGCAGTGTTGAATACAGAACATTAGTTTGCATCATGTTAGCCATTTTTATTTGGGTGAAAATATCTGGGGGCTCCGACTTTAATACAAGTACAGTAGTATATTTTTTCTTTGTACAGTTTTACTTGATTATCTAAGTAATTGATTTAAAAAGTTGAAATGTTATGTAATTTTGAAGTTGTTTATTATAGAACCCCATCAGTTTTACGTGCAAACCAAGCCTAATGGTACCTAACCTAACTGTGAAAGCAACATTCTTTGGTCCTTACCATGGTATCATATTAGCAGTTTTGGCAGAATTTGAGTGTCATTAAGAAATTACCCTGTGAATAAAGTTTATTCTTATCATAAACTTTTCTGTGTCTATGAATGGGAGCTCTTTTCAATTTTTTACTACTGTATTTGTTTTACTCATTAGTTTTATATTGCAGATAGTTATTAATGTTTTTTTTTTTTAACACCTGCCATGCTGATTCTTTGTAAGGTAGTTTGCCTCCCCTGAATCATTGTTTTGTAACCATTGTAAATTGTACCTCATATGAGGCTTGCAGCTTGGCCCATGCAGACCTTGGATTGTGCCTCACAGAGGTCTGTAGCTCGGCGAGGGTTCAGGAAGGTTTGTCTGTTAAACTTCCTCTGCTGTCCCTTGTGTGCTGTCTGTATCACAAATAGGCTAGCATACAAGAGAGTGTTACAGTATCATATGCCCAGTAAGTCTGTAAGGAAGAAGTGTCCTGAAACCTCTGATGTGACCTGGAATACAAATCTTAGTCTTAGTTATCTTATGGTAGAACTGCACCTTTATGAAAGCAGGTCCTGCCATTCATGCATTGGTTTGAGACTAGGTAGAAGTGAATGGAAGCATCCTTGAATATATAATGGTGTAATGCCACCTCAAGAGTAGGCTGGTCATCAGTCCATACATGTAGCTCACAGTACAGTATACAAGTAGTAATGTAGCTTTAGACCCCTTCACATCACAGCTTGTAGCTGATATGGAATTGGCTTTTACTTTTTTTTTTTTTTTTAATGGAAGGAAAAAGAAAACAAAGGCCAGAAGCCCACAAGATTGTTCCCTCCGAGAAAACACAAAAACTTTTGTATTTGAGAGCCTCCATGGGTTAAGGCAGACTCAGTGATCTTGCCCTGCTGAGTGTAGAAAGAGAAGAAACTGAAAAAACTGACATTGAGCACATCATAGACCAATTTTCATCAAGCAAGGAAGGTGCAGTTGTAATTTTCATGTATTCCCATAATTTGTTAATTAAAAGATTAATAAGCTTAACTTATATTTTTGATCAGACATTACGTTAAAGTTATCTAAACGATGGGTGTCGGATGTTTGGACAGGGACGCAATTTCGGTGCTTGCCATTGGCACTCTTTTCCATAGATACGTCCCTCCACTGAGCTATGTGAATATAGTTTCAAAAGGGTAAAAACTTGGGCCAGGATAAAGTGAAAAGGGTAGCTGTTGTGAATTTTTCTTCTTACTGAAGCAGATAAGTGGTGAGAGAGGTACAGTGGAAGGGTTATGCTCACATATGGAAAAATTGTGTATTTGGAAGATACATATGAGTTTGAAGGAAAGCAAAGAACAACAAACCTATTACATTTCTTTTACCCTAACTTGTCCCAGATTTTTGTCCATTTGCAGCTTATTTTGCATAACTCAGTACCAGAAAAAGATGACTTTGCAGTTCTGCATCGTTTTTGTAGCATGTCTTGACTAGGACCATTCTGCACTAATAATCTTTAGTTGCAGAATGACATTTAAGATGGAGAGATGGCAATTCTAGTCCAAGTTAGAGTATAAGCAATATAGTCATCTTGAAACTATTTGTTATTGGGAAGGTTAGAATGAATGAAACTGTGAAATCCTGTTAATTACAACAGTTCACAACACTATGATTTCAGAGTGCAGAACTACAGTATTTACTTTATTCTGCATTATTAATCCTTAGTTGCAGCATGACATTTAAGTTGGAGAGATAGCACTTCTAGGCCAAGTTAGAGTATAAGCAGTATAGCCATCTTGAAGCTGTTTGTTACTGGGAAGGTTATAACTAATGAAACAGTTTTGTGAATTAAAACAGTTCACAGCACCATGATTGCAAGATGCAGAACTACAATATTTACTTTATTATTTAATTTCAGGTCCTGGTTCATTGGGGAGACAGTACAGTCAGATGGAAGGTTGTTTGTGACATCCCCCGTGGATGTTACTTACCTAGTGCTTCCTTATTTGATGAAGGTTGGTGGTCATTATTGTACTTGGATAGCTGAGATATTTAGAACTTACGTTATGGTGATACCATTAATTGTGTAAACTGGCTTTCCTGATCCTCCACAATACCTACTAGCCTGTCTTTAAAAATCCTCACAAATACCACCACACCATTCCTGAATTCAGCATGTACAGGTTATTCTATACTGATGGTCAGTATTATTGCCAGATTGGTGATGTGGAGGTGTTACATATTGTGGGACTGTTGGGAAAAACAAGTCACCATGAACCTAATCCTCATTCCCATCTGAAAGATGGTGCAAGTGGATATTAGTATGTACAGTCATTAAAACATGGATCTGCTGTACTTAGCTTAATATGCTGAAACATCTGATGTAAAGTTTGTAACTGTTTTGTACTGTATGTTGTATTTCATAACCATACTGTATTATTTTTTAGCATGTTATATTATTCATGGCTCTTGGAGTGGTACTGTATATACAGGTATACATATACCCCCCCTCACCTCCATGCTTTTGACTAGAGGAGTGCACATTTGAGCCCAGTCTAGGGCCATTAATTGACATCGGGAAGGGCATCAATTTGTAAAGTGCTGCATACTTCAGTTTTTTATACAGAGGTAACTATTTTTGGTTCTTGTGAGAGTGTATACTGTGATAATGCATTCATCATCATTGTAGTCTTTAACCTCCCATGGCATTGGTTGCAGAGGGAGTTTGGAGACAGTACTTGAGGCTTCCTTTGTCCTCTGAGTCATGCCCTCAAGATCTGAGAGCTTTACTGTAAAGTTCAACCCATGTGAATTGGAAAATTGAAGTTGGATAATGGTGCAAATGATATTAAACATTTTTTATATTGGCTTTATCAAAGGTGACAGTATATACTGAAGAATTCTTTTTTTACTACTTCATTTCCTCTGAGTTAACATAAATATTGGGACTGAAAGGAAATGTGAAGGTGAGTTTGAGTTTAGTACGGTATATAACATTGATGTGGAGTTTGCATATGAGCCTTATTCATTGATGAAACAATGAATTTTTCATATTTGTTGTTTTCTGTTCAAATATAGAAAAATAAAGTAAGATGGACATTGCTTTTAGTATTGGACATTGCTTAGAACTTGCTTTTATTATTGATAGTGATGGCAAAAAAGGAAATAACGGAGCAGTCAAAACTGCACCAGTCACGTGGAGTAATTACCTCAGGATATGAATTTGCTCACTAAGGAATAATTTCCTTTTCAGGCTACAATGAATGTACCCCTGGATCACCTGCTCGAGGATGCAGATTTCCCAGCCATCTCCTGCCTGGCTGATGTTGCAACCAAGCGAGACTTCTCACATGTAGCTGACAGGAAAGGTTGCCTCATTGTCTGTATTTGATTATGTTAGCCCCTTTATGATTTTTTTTTTCCCCCTCCATACATACACTCTTCTGGTCGTTCTCTCATTCTCCATCCTCTTTACATGGCCAAATCATATTAAGAGCATTACTCATTTTAATTTCATTCACATCCACATCAACAGCACAGTACTTCACTACATTTATGCTGCCGCTGCCCTTTTCCTGTTTCTGTTCCTATCCACCCTATTGTACTTTAACGGGAAGGAGGGTTAGGATTTTGGTTCACATTGTTTATGTTTTTGAAGGTCTTGGCAATGCATGCACATGGAAACCCCTTATCACCAGTTGATAGCAACTTTCACATGGTGATGATGCCTTATTTTCTCCCTGTTAATCCAAGAATGTTGTATAGCATCTTGTCACATGAACTAGTAATATGATTTAAACTCATGTAAAACTAGAGTCTCACACCCATATATTAATATGGGCAGTAACATACCTTCACTGTGGTAGGTAGGGGCGCTCACCATCCACTCACTCAATGTATTGCTGCTCTCAGGTGTCTGCCCTTTCCTCTCCCCCATCCTTCTTTCCTTCAATCCTCTTCTGTCTTTCTTTCCTTCAATCCTCTTCTGTCTTTCTTTCCTTTATTCTTTCCTTGTCCTTCTGCCTTTGGGTGACTTTACACTTCCTCTTCTGTCTTTCTTTCCTTCATTCTTTCCTCGTCCTTCTGCCTGTGGGTGACTGTACACTGAGTGACAAGCCAGATGGTTTCCTGTACACCAGGAAACCATTTACTATGCTGGGTGGTAACCATATAACCAAGTTTTGGCGCCTGGTGGTTTAATGGGTAATTACGCCGCTCCAGTCGGATTGAGCCGGTGAAGGTTTATATCCAAGGGGTGGTTGGAGTTTATTGTTCATGTAATGCCACTCAGGGATGAATAAGGTCGGTCACTCTCATTTTAAATGTCAGGACCAACTTGCCTAGCCCCAGGCTCCTACGCTTCTCTGCGGGGCGACGTAGGATTGGATGGTGGATGGATGAACACACCTTCATGCAATTCCCCAGCTACCACACTCAGATCTCTGACTGGTATCAACACTTTCATGCTACCAGCCACTTTTTTTCTGTATGCCATTGTCTTTCTACTTTTTTGCACATTTACCTCTGTTTTTGTTGTTGCTTCATGGTACTGAAGCTCCATTACCATTTTTTGGACTTTTTACTTTCACAAATTTTCCTTCCCTTGTTTCTAAATCCTATCTTTGTCTGTAGTTGAGGAGAAAGGTGAATCTTCTTATTACTGTATTATGTTTTTGTTGTTGTCATCCCAGAATCATGTAGACATCAACTTAGTGACCTGCAGTCTGAAGTTGGTCATTTCCTACAGTTCACCATCCTCCTCTTGGCAGGGAGTTGAGGGGCATTTATAGGTACAGGATATATCAGTTCCACCATGTTAAAGCATCCCTCTCAAACACCAACTTTGTTATACTGAAAGAATTATCACTTAATGACAACCCAGAACTTTATGTGGGCATTTATATAGCTATGTTATATCAGTCCCACCATGTTGAGGCATCCCTCTTTAGCACCAAGTTTGTTATATTGAAAGATTCATTACTTACAGGCAATCCTGAACTTGGTGTGTGGAAATACAATGAGGAGAAGACATTTTCCTGGCTAGCAGGACGAGTGACACAGCTTGCTACACTGTTACAAGAGAAAAAAGTTCCGACATCAACTGCTCAGAGTTTTACATTCGTGCGCACCATGAGCCTTGTTGAAACTAAAGGTGGGTACAGTTCATTTCATTTCATTTATAAAGATTCGAACGTGCTTTGGCTTTCGTCACTTAGTGGTGGCTTTCTATGCTGCTCAGTATCTAGCAGTCTCTCTTTTCAGCCTCTTATCCTGAATCACACTGTATGACCTTGTCCCCTGTCTTTTTTTGTTATGCCATTAGCAACTCTGCTGTGGGATTTAATTTGTCTGACTACTCACATTTCTGTTTTATTTGAATACATTTCTCGTATCCTCTGTTTATGAAATTCTTGGCTTCATTAGCGACTTTGTTTTACACATCCATTTAATTTACATTAATCATCATCATCATCATCTGGACCTCCTTTCCCATCCAAGGGCAGGATGAGGAGTAGCATTAGTAGATGATGATATTCCCAGATTATGTGATATAGTTTTATAAGGAACCATATACAGTACAGTACTGGAGTGCTAGAATATTAGGAGGCCAAGATAAAGGAGTTTTCAGATGGTAAAAACCAATCCTATATTATCCTGTTTGAGAGATTGTTGCATAAGTCCAGTCTGTCTGGCTGAGCAGACCTGTTTACCACAGGTAAGCAACTGTCTCTGTGGGGCCATCCTACAGATACAGTACAGTACCTACACAGGGTATGGAACTGGTGCCCCCTTGTGGTAGACAGTGCCTCATCAGGATAGGATGAGGATTCTTCCCATGGCAGAGTGCAGGGAAATATGAAGAGGTCTGGCTCTGGTTTGGATGCCATAAATCTATTCCACCTAGGGTGCACAGCTCCACCACAAATAGACTTTTTGTCAGGAAATGGCAGTGGAATTGATACTGGCTGTACCTTTATGCTGCTAGAGGTTAAAAGTCTTGGTCACCTTAGTCCAGGACATGCAGCTAACTGCTTTGGTATGACGACATCTCCATTATTTTATTTTTACTACCTCTGGATGATTGTATTCAGGATAGGATGGACTCTGAAGTGGAATGACTAGTTGCTGCTTTCATTAACCATCCAATACTTAAGTTCTATTTGACAAGTGTATTCATATGGTGGCATGCTAATTAAAAGGTAAAGTGTCATCATAGAGGTGTTGAGAGTATATTTAAGCATCTGACTATCTTGATTTCTTCAGAGGCATATGTGGTCTTGGCACATGGAATCATATCAGACTACCTCCCTGAATTGCTGAGCAAAGCGTTATACAAACACCTGAAGCTGCCAGATGTGCATGGGAAACACAAGACTTCTGGGGGTGTAGAAAATCAGGCACCTGCCAAGAGAAGGAAAAGTGAGGGACCGCTTGAGGACTACTCAAAAGACAGTGTTCCAGTGAATAAGGTGAGTGAAGATTTTTGTTGTGGTTGAGCCCCAGGTTATTTGGACATTACCACGGAAGTGTAGGTTGAAGTTGTCTTTCCTCTGCACTCCATCTCCCTCCTGTTGGGGAATAGAGAGGGAGTTAAAGGATTTTTGGATAAAACTGGTTTTTACAAAAACTCTTAGCAAATATATTACAGATATTATGAATTGTTCTTTACCTCCCTTTTGGTAAGCAGTCTGGTTCTACTAATCTGGTCCAGTAAAGTTGGAAGCATCACTTCTGTTTCATCATCTTGTGATCTGTCTCATAAACCCTTCCATAACCACTGTTTTGTTGATCTTCTCATCCCATACATATGTGGAAAATATGTGAAGATGATGATGATCATTATTATTATTAGTCTGTTGACATTAGTGATTGGTATTGCATTTGAAAAAAACCCACATTAGTAGATGGAAGATTTATTTACCAAGCAGTTTTGGCAACAACCATTTCCCTCAGCAGTGGAGATACAGGGAGAGAGTGACCTGCAGTCTTCCTGGGAAGGGTATAAAATACATCACTGTACAGTGGTGGTTGGGGGGAAGGGGGAATGGGGTAGGGAGTCAAGGGAGGGGGTAGGAGAGGAATGGGGAAAGGGAGGGGAATTGTCCAAAGAAGCGGGAACAGGTCAGGTCACATCCAATCCGGTCAGGCTTGGTGCAGAATGGAGGGGATCAAGGATTGACCTCTGAACCAAAATTTTTATTGTTGGGTCAAGTTTGTGTGTGCTGTCACTAATGTTGAAGTTCTCATATTTATACTGTATGTGCCCATTTATTCTATTATCCTGCATTTTCACTCTCATCTTAAATTCACTCTCATCTTAAATGTCAGGACCAAATTGCCTAGCCCCAGGCTTCTACGCTCCTCATGGGGCAACGTAGGAATTGGATGATGGATGGATGGTTTTAAATGTCATTACATTTGTAAAGTAATTTACTTTCAGTCCATTTGATAACATGATTTTCCTCATAAACATGGGCAAAAACAGCATTGTTTTTGTCACAAATAATAGTGGTAGTAGTGGAGTAACCCTGATCTGTCTGGCCAAGCAGACCCATCAGTCACAGGCAAGCAGTTGCTTCTGCAGGGCTGTCCCATGCAGTGACCTAGTGTTCCCTTGCAGTGGACAACACCTCACCATAGCAAGACACAGGGAAGAGTATGGATGCTTGATTGCTGGATGGATGCTGCATTTGCATCTCTCCATCCAGTTAACAGGGGCACCATAGTATGCTCCGTACCCTGTTATTTGGTTACCACCCAGAATTGTAAATAGTTTTTGGATCCAGCTCTTTCAACAAATTTGTATTAACAACATGGAGACCTTTAACCATTGGCTCCCCATCAGGTGCAATCATCTTTGTGTATGGAAGTGTTAGAAGATGAATGTTATGTTAGTTGGTGTAATACAAACTGAACATAAGTGATAGCATGGAGGGGTACAATTATTTTGACAATGTTTTAGTGATCACACGTTGTTACATGAACAAAGAAAGACTGAAAGAGAACTAAATCAAGTGCACCAGAAAATACATTTCCTGGTGGATAAAGAAACTGACAGTGTTGTACCATGCTTAGACACAGTAATGACTAAATCAATTGCACCAGAAACTACATTTCCTGGTGGATAAGAAAACTGACGTGTTGTACTGTTCTTACAGTAATAATTTGATCAGGAAGCCCAGCTAAGTATAAAGTGTACTAGAAACTGACCAACAAGGATGATTTTATACATTACTTAAGTTCCCTTAATAAGAGAACAAAGATGGGTACTGTATAGTGATAGGATTTTTCCTGCAAGCATCAAGGATACGTAGCCATGAGTTCCTCAGTGAAGAGATGCAACATATAATTGACATTTCACCAAACTGGGATATCCCAAGGGTCTCCTGGTGACTGAAAAGAAAGGCAATGTCCAGTTTGCAAAATAAAGAGAATGATGCAGTGAAGAGCAAATATATGATCATTCTTGGATCAGATTTCATTGTTCACCCATGCGGAGTGCTTCTCCACCCAGAGTACACCATAAATGCCACAGGACAATGAGTAAGGGATCTTGTGAAAAGGAGAAGGCAAAGCGAAAAGAGTGCACTGTATATAAAATTCTGTGCAGTGGCTATGATAAGTTGTTTTGGCGAGACCAACAGAGGCCTAAAAGTGAAATTAAAAGAGTATTGGGCGGACATGAAGTACCACCATCTCACTAGTGTGTTAGTGAACCACGTTGATGAACAAGGTCACTTACCGTAGTGGGACAGTGCCACAATAGTAAAGAAAGGACTGACAAAACATCAGAGAAAAGTCCTAGGAGCCATGTACATCACAGTCAACAAGAATATCAACCAAAGGACCAGAAGTATGGTGTGGTCAGAGACAGCAGCTCATGTGGTAGCCTCCTGGAGAGAGCATGGGGAGTCCAAGGTAGGACCAATCAGCACCTGATGTACCTGGGGCAGGTGTGCAGCCAGTTACAGGATAGCAATGACCAGCAGTCAGCATAGTTGCAATCCACATTTTGTGTACATAAGCTCAGTGAGTCCGTGAGCTTTAATACTCCTGAAGAAACTGTAGGTGAAACTAATTGGTAATAAAGCTGAACTCTACTTCACCCATGTTTTCTTCCACCTGCTTCCCATTCTTGTCAGAGTGTCTCCACAACTGTTCGGTAAATAAGCCTGTCTGCTAATGTAGGTTCTCTTCCAGTCTTTCATGATCACAACAACAATTTTACCAGTGTCACTGATATTGTACCTTTTCTTCAGAGTAACTCACCTCAGACTGCAAAAGCTAAGGCACTTGCAAAGTCAGCTGTGGGTTCCAAGAGCATTACATCATTTTTCACCAAGAAATAAGAATATCATCAGTGAATTCACAACTGCTGTTCTCTGCATCAGTCAACTCACATTTCAGCATTTATCTCTAATTGGTGAAGATAATTTTCTTCCAAAACGGAGGATCTGCAATATGTCATGCTGGATGTTCATATATTCTGTGGTCATAAACTTCACATTGACCTTCCATGAGCCTTGGATGGTGGCTGAGAGGGTGCGACTTTACAAACATGTTGACCAGTGAGTAATATAGTGTGTATGTGATTTAATAAGTAATAACTTGTGTTTTTATGTGTCAATAATAAACCTACTTAGAAGTCATTAAGAAATGCTGAAATAAAGTAAGTTGTACAGTATCTTAGTTTAAGCTTTGGAAATACATTGTTGTATCAGTTATTTATATCTCGGTGATAATGTTGTAGGTAATGTTATACAGTAATGAGCTATTAAATGTAAATTGTGTAACATATGTTATTGTGAACCTGGGTACTTGGTGAATGGAAGCTGGTAAACTAAAGCACTAGCACTTAATTACACTGTACCTTGAAGAAGTAAGGGATGCTTCTTCATAGAGATGTGTTGGAACTACAATATCTAGATCTACCTGTAGCATGTTAGTCCCTTCAGTCTGGTGACTTTTTTTTTTGTTTTTTTGTTCAAATGATATAATAAAGCTGGGAAAAACCTTTTGTGTTGAAGGAATTAAGGAAGACCGTATTTAACCTCTTCATTTTGGAAAGTATACTGATATCTTACAGTGAATATATGTGTCTGGTGGATGCTAGAATAAAGTGGAAATTTTGTCATCAGATTCAAAGGGCTAACAATCTTTCATATGTCAGTTTTATATGCCACTTGTAGGCTTCAAATAAACTTGGTAAGGAAGAGGTGCTAGGGAGCCTTGTTAAGCCCTATGTAGCCAGTGACATTTTAAGTTTAACTAGTTTTTTCTTACCTATTTTCTGATGATTTTCTCATTAGGAGAGACTTTTCAAATTGGAGGGGTCAGGAATAGGCTTCAGTAGCCCCTTCACAATGAGCAGCTCACCTAAACTGCATAAATATCATCAGATAGTCGCGAGAATTAAATGTAAAAGATGTACTCAGGTTGAGTGGGTTAATTGACAAGGATACGGGCCCAGGGGTCAGTATATATGTTGTGACCCTTGGCTCAACTAGACATGAACTTGGTGGAATGCAGGTTGAAGGTGCTCCTCATGTGTAGTCCACCATCTTCCTTTTGGGGTTTAGGGAGGAAGTTGAGGAATGTTAATATAACCATGCAGCAGAACCACATTTCTAAATCAGTGCCACCACAGGATGGCATACCTGTCCAGCACCCTTACATTTATAATGGATTGTTAACAGCATTTATGATGAAGAAGGCTCGATTGTAGTTAAATATTATTGCAGCTCATTCTTAGTATCTTATCGCTTTAATATTCACTCCATTTTGATTATACAGTAATATGTTAGTGGTATTAGTGGCCAAACCACCTTAAAGCATTAGGAACACATTAAGGTGGTTTGGCCATGTGGAGAGTGAGAGACTGATGAAGAGAGTATATGAGAGTGAGAGGGAGGGGGGGGGCCAAGGATGAGATGAAGTGGAGAGGTATATGAGAGAGGGGGGTGTGAGCTGGGAGCAGGGCAGTGAAATGGTTGCGCACAGAGCGATATGGAGGTGATTTGTTTGTGGCCACCCCTTATGGGATTAAGGTGTCTGGCAATGGATAGATAGATGGATAGAGGTGTACATATGGAATATTATACATACAACATACCTTAAGCTTGGAAAAGTTTATAAGTACTTCCTCTGCTGGGTATCCCCCATGTATATCACTGAAAGGCCTTTGCAGTCTGGAATAAATAAAGAACTTAGTAAATAAATTCCTGAAGAAGGCAAGTGTCACATTGATTTATATGAACCTCTTCAGTTTGATGCCATCCCCCCTTTTCATTGTCATAAAATGTTACCCTACCATTGTTGTTGTTGATAAACCCATCTCTCTGGCTGAGCAGACCCATCAGCTGAGGGCAAGCAACTGCATCTGCAGGGCGATCCTGTTCTGTGAATTGATGTTTCCTTACGACTGACAGCATGGATGGATGCCACGCTTGCATCTCTCCACCCAATTAACAGGGGCACCATAGCAGGCTCCATTTCATATCATATTGTTTTTAAAGGCACCAACATGCTTGCATGTGTCAGCCCTGGTCACCTAATGGCATCTCTCCACACTGCCCAATCTTATTCGACCTCCCTATTGAGTCCCTTATTCCTGAGGTCACACTGATCTCATCTCAGGTCTTTTTGGTCTGTCTCGCAATCCTGCTCTCAACATTCACACTTCTTACCTTCCACACCCAGTTGTCATCTTCCACCCTCTCTGAATGAGTTAAAAGCTGAGTGTCACAGTACTGAATAAACTGATTAATTCTGTTTCTAAACCTCTTGAGTTTTAGTACACTCTTCTAAGGTGAATATAATCATCTGGGGGTATCAGAAGTAGTATGAAAAAAGTCCTTTATTTGAAGGGGCTAATGCATGCTTAGAAGTTGAAAGAGTTAATGGAATATGTTATTTCTAAACTACATATTGCTGTAGAGTAACAACTTTATGGTGCTCAGAAGGATTATGAGTACTGTACCCTTCCTTTCTCATTCCATTTCAACTCCCCTTCCCCCTTTCTCTTCAGCTTGGCCAGTCTATTGTAATCCCCTCTCCTCCAGTCTTACCATTCTGTTCCACTTGCCTCCACCCCTGCCATTCCATTCCAGCACACTCCCCTATCTCCAACCCTGACATTCAGTTCAAATTGCCCTCCCCTTCTCTTCAGTCTACCTTCTCTTCAGTCTAATCTTGCAGTCTATAATTAGGGACATAATGCTGGACTAAACCTATCTTTCCTGATTCAGAATGAGAATAAATGTATAAAAGCTGACAGAAGAAAAGAGACAATAATAGTTAACTCTAATGTGTGCATATTTGATTAGCCTTTTTAGATATTAACTGACATGACAGTGGAATGGAACCCAGTTTTAGGAGGAAATACTTGTAAAATGATATCTAGGCACTTTATTAGCCTGTACCATAGATGTATATACCTGTGGATGCAAGAGATAAGATTTAAAAACAAAACAAAAGACAGTAATAATAATCATCATCCAGACCTCCTTTCCCACCCTAGGGCAGGGTGAAGAGTAGCAACGTTCAGACAGCCCAAATTTTGCCCAGTCCAATGGGCCACGCTTCCATTCACTCATCATTCAAGCCCCTGGAATTCTGGCTCTCTGATACGCCAAAATCTTTCACCACATGTGGCTTCACATAAACGAGTCCGATAGAGTCAGTAATAACGAAGCTTAACCTGCCCCGTTCCCCAGACGTACGATGCACGTCACAACTTTTTTTCACGTTGAGACCCACTGACGTGCATCGTATGTCAGTCAATTGCAAGGCCCGTCGTTTGCACATTTTTCAAGATTCGCGGGTGATTTTCGGTAGGCATATGTTGGAGACCCTCCTCTACCCCCAGCCAGGCAACAACACTGCCTGACCCAGTGCAACCCCCCCCCCCTCGGGGGGGCGCCATTTTCTCGCAACTCAACTGTTAGCAGTGACCTGGCCAGTAAAGACATGTAGCACCACGGTCTCTCTGACGACGAAATTCAAGGCGAAAGTGATTCCTGATGTGGAGGACAAAGATTACGTGGTACCAGAGTTAGTAATGAACAGAAGTAATGAGGAGGTAACATCGCCGAGGTAGGTGCGATATGTTGCTGAGGGAACAATGCTTATATCGCCTATGTAAGGTAAGTTTGATCTAGGTAAGTTATATTATTGTGTGGAAAGCAATATACTCTTGTGCTACATATAAATTCGTACCAAATAAATGAATATCTACGAGGCTGTATGGTTTTGGTTAAGTTATCCCCGCATAGAGCTTGTCTTTTATGAAGTGCGGCGTTTCTAATCTGTTTAGGATATTTTTCACTTCAGGTGAGCGCTTTCTCACTGAATTTTCGATGCTTCTGAACAAATGCGGATGTTTGAGCCAAAAAGAGACGAGTTGAAAACGGTCGGGTTCTGGGGGTGTGTTGGGTAAAAAAGCGGTCGGGCAGTTTGACCAGCGGTTTTCGAATTATTACAAAATAAGTATGTTCAGCAATATTCTCATAAGTGGAGCTCAGCAACAGTCTCCGGCAGTCTTCTAGTTATTACTATTTTTATTATTGTCGTTACTGGTTGTGTGGTGGTGGTGGTAGTTAGCAGTAGCGGTAGCAGAGTAGCAGCAACAGAAGTGGCAAGTGGAGAAGTAGGAGGCGGCTGTGTTTGGGTGCAAAGACTGAAGTTGACTTTTCGCAGGTCATCCTCCTCCATAGGTACAGTATATTGGTATAACCGGGCACCTCCACCTCCCGCTCATATGGGCACTACCACGTGAAGGCATCCTTCTCCAGCACCGAAGGGAGTTGATGCCCAGGGTGGGAATTTTGTTCGTAATCATTTTGTCATAAAGACAATTTTAAAATCCTATAATAGTTTACAACTTATGCAAGTAATTAGCATAGATTTTTTTTTTTTATATATAATAAGGTTGATCACAAATGGAACGCCACGGGAATATTAACTAGCAGATTGAGAAAAAAAAAATGTTTTGAAATCGGCGGGCTTGACACCGGAAACAAGACCAGGTTCCAAACATTTTGTGCGCATAGGATTGATTATTTCTTTACAGTGCACCGCAACCAAGCTAGGGAAACGTTATGGTTAAAAAGAATTTGACAAAGAAAAACAATTTCTTATATTAATAAGTTGTCATAGAGATTTGAAAATATTGAAAGACTTTGTGAAGTTTTTATGATTCTTCCCAGGTCGGTGATTAAATTGCATCCCGGCGCCATGATGGGAACTTGGGAGACGAGACTTGGGAGGTAAGGAAGTGCTTGTGACTCATTACTTTAATCCACTATTTTATTATTTGCAGCCAGTTGACGTATGTCAGTCTAGCTTTTAGTGTTAAGTAAGATAATGGAGATCAAGAAGAAGTGAGTACTTTTAAGGGAATATGGGTAATTTGTGAGGGTAAGTGATATTGCTAGTTGCAGATGCTTATTAAGCCGGCAGTGTAGGTTTCTGCTGACTCCGTTTTATTCTACTTGCATGTAGGTTATATTATTCTAGTTATTAATGTTAGATAAGTTAATGTAGGTATATCGGCGTGTTGATAATGTTGAGGGAATATTAGTGTTTTGTAAGAAACGGCATCTGTAAGAGACGCCGAAGCAGGCCGGCTCAGCGAAGTATCCTGCAGTAGTTTCAGTTTGAGGCCACCTAAGGCTAATTTATTTATTTGTTATACTTATTAATGATTGATAACTTACTAGAGATAAGTGGAAGTTGGTTGTTTCAAGGTATATTGACGTTTTATGATACATGGTAATGGGAAGACTGAAGAACAAGTTTTCTTGTTTTATTCCACCCTTTCACTATTTGCATATAATTTATCTACATTATTCCCGTTGTTATGAGTTGATAGCTTACTGGAGATAACTAGATGATTATTTTAGGATATTAGCCTTTTGTGATAGGGAGCAGATGCTGAAGAATTGGTTAATGTTTACAAAGCCATAATACTGGATTTTGAAGATGGAATGATGTTTATCTAATGGTTTTAAATGTGTTTTGAGAGAATTTGACCCATAAATCCATTATAAATCACTAGTTTTTAAGATCTAGTCCATCTGTTCCCACCTCAGAAATTTTTGGTAGTGTTGTTAACCTACTGGTAGCTTTTCTAAATGGTGAAAATATACATGAGTGATTTACAAGCCATTTTAGCCATTAACCTAGCTAAATGCCACTTAACCTAACCTAGATCCATGTAATTTGAGCTGAACCAAGACCAATTTCAAGTCATTGGCCATAGGTGTAATGCACCTGACACACCTCCACAGATTCGGAATTTGAAAACAAGACAGACCCACAGTAATCCTTAAGGAGATGTAATAGCACCTTTTGCATTTTTTTTTTTAATGGGATTTTTTAAGTACTGTATTTTCTGAGTGTGTTTTCAAGTTTTTTATATAGTAAAAGTGGTGAAAAGCATTTTTAGTAAATGATATTTGTTTACAGATGGATGCCTTCTTGTGTGTGAAGACAGATGGATGCCATCTTATAATGCCATTTTTGAACGAAATTACAGAAGAAGCCTGATTTAACAGACTAATTCAGCCAACCCCCCTCCCGTTATCTCAATTTTTCAGCTAAATTGAGGTCCGCAACCAGTGCTCAATATAAAGGAAACTTTTCCGATAGTTGGAACGTACTTTCTGCTAAATCCGTTAAGGCAGCTGTCAGGCCTAATTCTGAATGATGCGCACCCAAACCTAGCAAACTATGCTAACTCTGTTCTACACACAGCAGTCTGAACCCATAATTAATACCCTCACATAAATGAACACGCGTGCTGGTGTGGAGAGTGTTTCCGTTGTTGGCTCTCGGACACGCTAGCTTTACTGGAATTTTTCCTGAAAGTTTGTTGTTTTGGGAATGGAATATCCTTAACAGAAATTTTCCTTTAAATAGGATATCTGGGGGGGAAATGTCTTCCACTTTATGGGGCTTCTGTTTTATCAAGTTCCGTTATATTCCACTTTATGGGGCTTCTGTTTTATCAAGTTCCGTTATATCAGGCTTGTACTGTACTCTTGTCCGTGCTTATATTTTTAAAACCTAACCAACATTTTCATAACCCAACCTTTTTTTTTATCCTATCCTAACCTAACCAAACCTATCACCTATGTAATATTTTCCTGTTATACCACTACCGTCCAGCTTCGTCAGATGAAACCAAACTACTTAATGCTTTTTCTGTATTTGCAGGAGAGTTTACTTTTACCAAGAAAGTTGAAGATTGTATCAAGATAGCAAGATGAACCCAGCAGTTTAGAGGAAAATTCCTCATGTTCCAAGATTATTGGTAAGGTGTTAAAATTCAGTCTATCTTCCTTTTTGCTTTAACTTGGCATAAAGCTAGTATCTTTGAATATCAAGTGTTTAACTATGACAGTAGATTAAAAACAGTGAAGTTAGTCACCAGGAAGTGCTATGGAAAGGGAGTTTTATACATATATATATATATATATATATATATATATATATATATATATATACATATAGAAAGCTGTCACTTTAAATCTTGGCCAAGTTAAGGTGAAAAGTCTATACTGTAGTTGTATAAACAGAAAGTCCTCATTTATGTGCAAGTCATGATGAAGTTCAGTGGAAAGTTACGGTGAAAGAATTATACAGGTGGTCATAACAAATTTGTACTCTCAATACAGTATTCAATAAATTACATGAGAAATTCAACACTTTATTATAAAAAAAAACTTAAGTGTTAATGATCTTGCCCACCTGTAGGCTAATGCAAGCATTCTGAGCATGTTTAAAAGGCTTGGTAGGCTTGGCTAAGGTATGATGTTCAGGTGGTTAGGTGTACTAAATGCATTTTTGACTTACAAAAAAATCAGCGTATGACCAGTTTCTCAGAATGTAATCCGTTTGTAAGAAACCACCTGTAGTTCCATCCATCCATCATCCAATCCTCTGTTGCCCCATGAGGAGCATAGGAACCCAGGGGTACGCAAGTTGTTCCTGATATCCAAAGTATTTGTTTACCTATTCAACTCCCCCTAAATAATTTACCAGATTATTTTGGCTCCGGTATTATCTAAGCATGAACATGGTGGAATGCAGGCTGAATTTGCCCTTTATCTGTAGTCCAGCATTATCCTTTGGGAGGTTAGGGAGGTACCAGTATATAACAACCAAGGAAACTCATAAAGGCAACCGTCGCCATTGCCTGTGAAGTGAGTTAGTATGAATAGTAACCAAGGAGACTCCTGTAGTCTGCCATTATCCTTTGGGAGGATAGGGAGTGAATTAACCCCTTAACCGCGGGTCTTCACTTTCGTGATGGTTGGGTGCAATGGATCATACTGCAGGTTGTCACTTCTGTGTTGTTTTGAATTCGCCCGGGCTTTCAGGTGGTGACTTGTATCATCTATCAGCACTGCCAATGTCCAATAATAGTCAGAGCTGCTAATGTCATCAGTACTCCCATCCATTGTTGACAGTTTAGCCATTTTCCCCCATTCTAGACTCCCCTCCTTGCCTCCTCTCCATTACCCTCACGTGTCTTCTGCTCAGCCGCTCTGTGCTAAGTAAATCTTCCCCGGATTTTTCCACTGTTTTCATCCATTGAAATGAGCCCTATGCCCTATTCTTATACAAAATATATATATATATATATATATCTATCTATCTATTGCCAGACGCCTCAATCCCGAACGGGGTGGCCACAAACAAATCGCCTCCATGTCACTCTGTCCCCTGCCATTTCACTACCACGCTCCCAACTCACACCCCCCTCTCTCATATACCTCTCCACTCCATCCCTCCATCTCATCCTCGGCCTCCCCCTCCCTCTTGCCCCCTCCACCTCACTCACATACACTCTCCTCGTCAATCTTTCACTCTCCATCCTCTCCACATGCCCAAACCACCTTAACGTGTTTCTCCTAACGCTTCCCATCACGTCCTCAACCACACCACAACGCTCCTTCACTTCCTCATTTGTTAGTCTGTCTCTCCATGTGACTCCACATGCTCCTCTCAAATAACTCATTTCCACTGCTCTCACTCTTGACTTCTGTCCTTCCAACAGGGTCCAAGCTTCACTTCCATATGTCAGAGTTGGTATCACAATACTGTCATGTAACAACTTTTTCACTTCCATGCTCACCTCCCTGTTTCTTATCACTGCTTTCAACGAACCAGCAACCTTCCTTCCCTGCTGTACCCTTTCGAGCACTTCACCCTCCAGACTACCATCCTTACTCATCACACTGCCCAAGTACTTAAATTCACTCACATTCTCCATTTCCTTCCCATCCAATCTCACTGTACACTCACTGGCTTCACTTCTCTCGAAGACCATCACTTTACTCTTCCCCACATTCACCTTTAGATTCCGTTTCTTACACACTCTCCCAAACTCATCTACCAAGCCTTGCAGCTCCCCTTCGTCTTCACTCAACAACACAGTATCATCTGCAAACAACAGTACAGGTAGTTTCCAAACACTGCCCTCTCTCACTAGGGCCGCTCCAACATCCACTGCCCGACCTTGTATCTCTTTTATAACCCCATCCATATACAGATTGAACAACCATGGAGACATGACACATCCTTGTTTCAATCCAACCTTCAAATGGAAAGATTCACTCAGTTTGCCATCCACACGCACTGCAGCCTTAGCACCCTCATACATACTCTTCACTGCCTTCAACAACTTCCCATCCACTCCATATATTCTTAATACCTTCCACAAACCTTGTCTATCCACCCTGTCATATGCTTTCTCCAGATCCATGAAGGCTGCATACAACTTCTTGCCCTTCTCTAGAAACTTTTCCACTAAGGATCTAAGAATGAATATCTGGTCTACACAACCTCTTCCCTTCCTAAAACCTCCTTGTTCTTCTCCAACTAATTCCTCAGTAATTTCCCTAACTCTGTCAATAAGTATCCTACCATATATTTTTCCTATTACACTGAGAAGGCAAATGCCCCTATGATTACCACACACTGCTTTTTCCCCTTTTCCTTTGTACAGAGGAATAATTATACCTGACTTCCAATCCTCCGGGACTCTACCCTCCTCCCAAGCCAATCTGCACACCTTCCACATCCATTCTATTACTATCTCTCCCCCATGCTTCAGCATTTCACCACACACTCCATCAATTCCTGGGGCTTTCCCCATTTTAACTTTCTTCATTGCTTCCACCACTTCCATCCTGGTGATTTCTTCCTCTCTTCTCACAACCCTCCTTCTCCCTGCCATTCCCCAGCCACTTATACTTGCATTACTTTCATTCTCTATGTTCAACAGTTCATTAAAGGGTTCTCTCCATCTGTTTACTTTTTCTCCCTTCTCCACTAGTAATCTACCATTTTTATCTTTCACACCCCCACTGCCTTCGTTGGCACCCTGTCTAGCTCTCTTTACCTCCTTCCAGAACATTTTCTTACATTCCCTCCACTTTGCACTCAAATTCCTTCCAAATTCCTCATCCACTCTCTTCTTACTCTCTCTTACTAATCTTTTCACCTCTCTCCTCCTCACTACATATAACTCTCTTGTCCGTCTCTCAGCTTCTTCGTTGCCCCTGTTTCTCATCCACTCATTATATGCTTTCTTCTTTTGTGCCACAGCCTCTCTCACCTCTTCGGTCCACCATGCTGTTCCCTGAACCCCCTTTCATCTCCTCTTCACCCCACACACCACCTCACATGCTGCACAGATTTCTTCTGTCAATACCTTGCACACACCCTCCACGTCCCCCATCTGCTCCAATCTATATTTACCCAATCGTTCCTCCACTTCCCTTCTATATTCGGCCTTTATTCCATCCTCTTGTAACTTTTCTACCCTCCTTGTAACAAATACTTCCTCCTGTCTTTCCCTTCTTCTCTTCCTCCATCTTGTTTGGATTCTGATTCTGGCCACCACCAAGTGGTGGTCAGAAAGTCCACTCCCCCAACCTCTATATACTCTTGCATCCATTATACATCTTCTCATCCTTTCATCCACACACACATAGTCAATCATTGCCTTCCGTTCATTCATTCCCCCGTCCTCTCTTCTCACCACTCGCCATGTATACCTATGGATCATTTTGTGCCTGAAGAGGGTATTGGCTATCACCAACCCCCTCCCAGCACAAATGTCCACTAAAGCACTGCCATTCTCATCCATCTCTGCAGGCACACCCCACTCACCAACCACTCCATCCACCTTCTCATTCCCTACTTTTCCATTCATATCTCCAATCAGAAACACTCTCTCATTCCTTTCAAACTTTTCCAAGCAGGCTTCCACATTNCCCAGGGTCACCCCACACATCACCTCACATGCTGCACAGATTTCTTCTGTCAATACCTTGCACACACCCTCCACGTCCCCCATCTGCTCCAATCTATATTTACCCAATCGTTCCTCCACTTCCCTTCTATATTCGGCCTTTATTCCATCCTCTTGTAACTTTTCTACCCTCCTTGTAACAAATACTTCCTCCTGTCTTTCCCTTCTTCTCTTCCTCCATCTTGTTTGGATTCTGATTCTGGCCACCACCAAGTGGTGGTCAGAAAGTCCACTCCCCCAACCTCTATATACTCTTGCATCCATTATACATCTTCTCATCCTTTCATCCACACACACATAGTCAATCATTGCCTTCCGTTCATTCATTCCCCCGTCCTCTCTTCTCACCACTCGCCATGTATACCTATGGATCATTTTGTGCCTGAAGAGGGTATTGGCTATCACCAACCCCCTCCCAGCACAAATGTCCACTAAAGCACTGCCATTCTCATCCACCTCTGCAGGCACACCCCACTCACCAACCACTCCATCCACCTTCTCATTCCCTACTTTTCCATTCATATCTCCAATCAGAAACACTCTCTCATTCCTTTCAAACTTTTCCAAGCAAGCTTCCACATTTGTCCAAAACTCTTCTCTCACTCTACTTACACGATCTTGCGTTGGAGCATACACGCACACAATTGCCCACATTTGTAGTCCTACTTTCACTCTTACCCACACAATCCTTGACCCAACTGATCCATACTCTCTTACATTCTCCTTCCACCTGTTGCTCACAACAATACATACTCCTTCTTTCGCCCTCTCATTCTCACCCACTCCCGCGCATATACCCCATCCATATTCCCATTCTCTCACACTCTCACCTCGCCATTTAGTTTCAGTTATTCCACATATATCCACTTTCGCACTCTCAAGCACCTGTACAATCTCTCTCTCTTTCACCTCATCATTCATACCCCTCACATTCCAGGTCGCAATCTTAATCTCGTCCTTTGTCCATTCCTTTGTCGTCAACTTTTGGTCAGTCCTGGTCCGAGGCTTCCTGTTTGTATTTTTAGTTAGTTGTTTTTACGGGGTGGGGCACTAACCCACCACCAACCCTTTTAGTCGCCTCTTACGACAAGCAGGGATACTGGGGGAGAATTCTTGATAGTGCCATACACCTGGAATTGGCTAATTATCACTTGGCAACATCCAACCTGCACTCATTCACTAATTTCCCCTGCTTTTTTCCCCCGTGAAATATGTCGTATGAGCTGCTCTCGTAATATAAATGTATATAAGAAAGGAAGGGAGAAGCCTGAGTGATATTTATATTCACCTGGAACTACCTAATTTATTATGTATTGTCTAGATTTCCTACGACTTATTTCTTAGCATATACATTAGCAGCTGACATTTTCAACTCTTGGCTACTGAGATACGTATTGTACAGTCAGTTCGCTCTCGTCCTTCACGGTGAAATCACGCCCCTCCATTTCTGCCGCTTTTTTGCCCATTATAAAAGGCCCTGTGACCTCTACCCCTACTAAACATCGTGTGAGAAACCGTAAAGGACTGTTTCGTTTTCGTTTTTGAAGGCTCCAACATGCTTGCCTGTGTCGGCCTTGGTCACCTAATGGCGGCTCTCCACGCTGCTCGATCTCTGGCAGCCTCCCTATTCAGTCCCTTAACCCTTCAGTCACATTTAATGACCTCGTCCCATGTCTTTCTCGGTCTACCCCTAACAACCCCTCCCCCAGTACTAACACTTCTCACCCTCTGTACCCAATTATCATCCTCTCCACATGTCCAAACCACCTCAGCCTACCTCTCCTCATCACAACACCAATACACTCCAGTCCCATCCTACCTCTCAACTCTTCTATCGTAAACCCAGCCCCCCCAGGCCTTGCACGCAGGGACGCACTGCACATCCACCTAATCATTGTCATTTCTGTACGTTTAAACCTGCGAATATCCTCTTCCTTTACTGCCCAGGTCTCACTACCATACAGCATCACACTCCTAACACATGCTGCATACAAAGACCCCTTAGCACGTAAGGAGAGTCCTCTCAATGTCAGGAGAGGCAACAGCTCCCTGAACTTCTTCCAACCACTTCTCACTCTAGCAACCGAGCTAACTCCAGCCCCACCTTCGGCACATAACATGTCTCCCAGGTAAAAAAACTCCTCCACACACTCAAGAGACTCACCTGCAAGTTCAGCCCTCTCACGCCTAACAATCTCCACCTGCTCTCCCTGACACACCGCACACATGAAATCAGCATTATCTCGCAGTCTACCTCTAATACCACTACATCTCTTGTGCACCCATCTATCACAAACACTGCACAAGATGGAATTACTTCCCACACCCATGTGGCAAACTGCACATGGCCACTCTCCCTCTCCTCTGATTGTACCGCCACCAACCCTAGATATCATCACTTTTGTTTTATCTGCATTTACCCTTAAGCCCTTGTACCCCATACCATCTCTCCACTTCTTAAATCTTTCCTCAGCCTCCCCTTCATTCTCAGCAATCAACACCAAATCATCAGCATACAACATCTCCCATGGGAGTCCATCTCTGAAGTCACGTGAGAGGGCTTCAAGCACCATGATAAACAACAAGGGACTCAAAACTGACCCCTGATGCACACCAACATTCACGGGAAACTCATCACTCAAAACTCCATTCACTCTTACCTGGGTGCGAGCACCCACGTACATGGCCATAACCACCCTAACCAGCCACTCTTCCAACCCCAGCTTTCTCATTGCCCACTTCACCACCTCTCTAAGGACTCTGTCAAAGGCCTCTTCCAAATCAACAAAAACAAAATACAATTCCCTTTTCTTGCCAATATAGTTTTCCTGAAGCTGTCGAACAATGAATATGGCATCAGTGGTCCCCCTGCCTGGCATAAACCCAAACTGCATCTCATTGATATTCACTCTTTCTCTAATCATACCTTCTAGAACTCTCTCCATTACTTTCATTATCTGATCTAAGAGCTTTATACCTCTGTAATTTCCCCTTTCCAGGGCATCACCCTTCCCTTTGTACACATTTACAATTACACTCTTCAGCCAATCATCTGGGACCACACACTCATATATAATCATATTTATCAGGTCAGTGACTAACCTCACCTCAATATCTCCTGAGCAACATTTCGGCAGTCAACCCAGACACACCTGCCGCCTTCCCCACCCGCATCCTGCCTATTGCCTCACTCACAGTAGCAGCGTCAATCAAAGGCCAAGGCCCAAACACTGGATCAGCTGGCTCCAAACCTTCCCTATCCCAATCAAACTCCTCATTCAACAACCGGCTATAATGCTGTCTCCGTGCATCTTTAATATCATCACTGTTTACCACTACCCTTCCTTCATCATTCTTCACACACTGCTCGCCTGCAATGTCCCGATTATCTCTCTCCACCTGATTTGCCACCCTAAAAAACATATTTTTCCTTCCTTCATGATTTAGATTATCAAGTAAAAGTCTCTGTGACTCAGACTTCGCCCTGTATACCTTTCTTCTAGCCCTGCGCTTGGCAGCCAAGTACTCCTCCCTGTTACCACCCTTCTTCCATTCCCAAAAAAGCCTTCTTTTCTCCTTAACTGCAGCTTCTACACCCTCATCCCAGCACCAAGTTACTTTGTCTTGGTGGGCCTCTTGTCCAACCGCATATTGCATCGGTAACTCTCAAGAGGTTGTTCTTAAGGGCTCTATACTGTTCATTAACATCTCTATCTACGGCTTCCTGTTCAGCCACCACTCTCCTCATCTCACTATAAAAGGCATCCCTTTCTGATTGGTTTCCCAGCTTCCATATTTTCCTCCTAGGTACATATGTCCTCCTCCTCATCATTCATTCCTTAAGCACCATGTCACAAATCAACAGTTTGTGCTGCTGCACACACTCCTCGCTTCCTACAACTTTAACATCCCTCACTAATCTCCTATCAACCCTCCTGACCAGAAAATAATCTATCTGACTACTATTTCCACCGGACTTGTACGTAATCAATCTACTCACTCTTTTTCTAAAATGTGTGTAGATATATATAAGTGTAATAAAGTACTAGAAATAATAAAGTGTGTGTGTATATGAGCAAGAAATGACAGAATACCAGTGGCGAATTAGGGCGAGTGGGAGGCTCGTACTCGCTTGTATTCTACATTGCTTTCACAGTGTTTGTTTTTTGGAGTATGGATTCCAGACTACTTGGAAATCATTGAATAGTGTTTCTAGTGTTAATATCTGGCAGTGGTATTCCTATTACGGAAAGTTGGGAAGTGTAAAGTGGAGACTTAGTTACCCAGCTTCAGAAGTCTCCACAAGTCCTATGGTAGTCGGCGAGTGCCAAAAAAAAAACATCCCAGGAGAAAGCTGAAGGTATGTGCCATATGCATATATAATTATAATATTCTAGGACTAACTGATTTTTGGGAAACATTTTTAAAAAGTCAGCCGGAGCGCGAATATCCCCGCAGGATGGGCCCAGCGCGCCTCCGACAACCCCGCGGTTTAGGGGTTAAGGGATATGTGTTGTAATAGGATTGTGGAGCCACTCAGTTTATATTAGTGCCACCTCATGTAGGCAACCTTCTCCAGCGTTCATAAAGTTTTAGTTTCTGCCGTACCCTCTTATTGGCATTGGGAGTTTGTTTACACTTTTGATTATAGATAGACTTTTTTCAGTTAAGCATCATTTATAAATTAATGTGAAGCCATGCATTGGCAGCAGCATCTCACCAACCTGCCAGTCACCTGCTTTAGGCTCTGCCCATTTCCATCTAAGCATCTCACTCTTAATAAATAACAGAACATTAGTTGTAGCTGTTTGTGGAAAATTATATAATGTTTATGTAAATATACAAAACTAGTTGCCTGCTTTTGGCTCAAGCCATTTTTGCACCGGTATCTATATTTAGCATCTTTCTCTCATTTTTAATAATTAACCAAATAATCTTAAATAAAATCATTTTCATTCATATACATGGTGGTGGTGCCAGGCTATCTCCTTTGTGTTATGTTTTTTTGTAGGAAGTCACTTACTTTCAGCTTTACTCATTTCCGTTTAAGCATCTCATCTCACTGTCACCTAAAAAATAATAGTATTCATAGTGCCTGTAGCTGAACAAGTATTCATTGCAGATGAGACAGGCTTTTTGTAAAATGTGTATGAAGGAAACTCATTTTTTAATAAATAAAAATCACGTTAACATATGATTTGAGTGTCGAATCATATTGTTTGTAAAAGGCTCCAGCATGCATGGATGCGTTGGCCTTGGTCACCTAATGGTAGCTCTGCGTGCTGTTTGATCTCTTGCAGTCTCTTTTCAGTCCCTTATTCCTAAGGTCACACTTTATGACCTCTTCTCAGGTCTTTTTTTGGTCTGCCTTTTGCAGTTCTACTCTGGATGTTCATACCTCACCTTCCATAGCCGATTGTCATCCTCCATCCTCTTAGCATCCCCAAACCAGCTCGATTATGATGCCTCGTCGCAACACAATACATTTCCATCCTCCTCTCAGCTCAGGCATAATTGTAGATCCCACAGGCCTTGCATTCAGGGATGCACTACACATCCATCTAGTTATTGTCATTTCTGTACATTTGAGCCTCTGAACATCCTCTTCCCTCACTGCCCAGGTCTTGCTACCATACTGTACATGCTGCATACAGAGATCCCCCAGTATGGAGGGAGGGCCCTCTGAATGTCAGAAGAGGCAACGTTCTCCAGTCCCCATGTCTGACTACATGCTCTCCCCGACACAACTCACACACGAAATCAGCACCATTTTGCAGTCTACCTCTAATACCACTACATCTCTTAGGCACCCACTTATTACAAACAGCAACTGGGTTTAATGCTTATCCAGGCATCTTTAATATCCTCACTGTCCACCACTACCTTCCCTTCGTAATTTTTTACGTACTGCTCACCTAGAATATTCCTGTTTTCCTTCTTCATCTGATTTGCCACCGTAAATAAAATTTTTCCTTCCAGTCCTATTTGGTTATCCAGTAAAAGCCCTGAGACTAAGATTTTGCCCTGTATTCCTTCTCTCTAGCACAGTGCATGGCAGACAGTTGTTTCCTCTGTTACTACCCCTTTTCCATTCTTGATAGTCTTCTCCTTTACTGCATGTTCTACACTCTCATCCCACCACCATGTTACTTTGTCATGGATAGCACCGTGTCCATGAACACACTGAACTAGCAACTGTCAAGAGATTATTCACGAGAGCTCTGTGCTGTTCATTAACACTTCTGTCAGCAGCTCCCTGTTCAGCCACAACTCACCTTGCTATAGAAGGCATCCATTGTTGCATGGTGTTTCAAGATTCATATTTTCCTCCTGGGCACATAGGTCCTCTTCTTCACTACCTGCTCCTTAAGCATCACGTCTCGTCAGTAATTTATGTTGCTGCATACACATTGCGTGGCTCCCTGTAACTTTAACATCCCTCAGCAATTTCCTATCAACCCTCCTGACCAGGAGATCGGCAGTCTGGGTACTGTTTCCCCCAGACTCATATGTAACCAACCAACTCTACCAAATTGTGTGTTGCACACAATGACGTTCATTGCCTCCCCAAATTTGAGTACTGTATTCTTTCCCCTTCCACATTCGTTATTGCATATGCACATTCCCCATGTATCCCTTCTTATCCTTGAGTTGCTTCACCCACATGATCATTTAATTCCCCACCCAAATTATTACACTGTTATTAGGCTTCTGTCAGAAAATCGGTATCAGTGGGATTTGTGTAATTGATGGCACTTTAGAAATGTAACCCTGTAATCCTGGTTCAGAGCAGTGTGATGTATTATTGGAATATTGATATGACTGGTAACAAAGGAGATTTCCTCCTACCTTGATTTTTTTGGTGTGGTGGTGAAAGTGCTATTCCTATAAAGCTTATTAAGCATGGTACAAGTCTTTGAATGCAAGTTGTTTGGAAGGAGTATTTATATTTTAGGCCATACTCCTGACTTTAAATGAGGACATCTGTATATGCACTATGCTTGTGTTAGTGGATGTGGGAGCACCTGTTGGAGTAGCCCATATAGTCAAACCCTTTGATTTTTCAGCAGTTCTGACCACATGTAGATTTTAGTATATTGTGGCCTTCATGGTCCCACACCCATTACTTTTATATTTAACTGCGTGATGTAGTGTATATAAAATATTTCAATAAATGATTCACTTTGATATAAATGCTTTTTAATAATACTGTATTTAGTGGAGTACACCATTTTCACCTTCAAGACCAAAAAAAAAAAAAAAATGGAAAGGCAATTGCAGGATTCCCAATAGCTAATACCATAATTGTTTTGCCGATGAGTGTATTTTTGCGAATGTTAATCAAAATACTCTGTACAAAACATGTAACGTAAGAACTGCAGCTTGGAAAAAAATCTGCTCTTCTGGCACACAGCCAAGCAAAAACTTTGATACTGTACTTTGACATTTTGGTCACCGTCACATAGCGATGCAGCGTGCCAGAGTGTGTTCTCACTGACTACAATCCTGTCTTTCAACTGATGTCTGGTAATTGTGGCATGAATCTTTAATGTATTCTTTTTTTATTTAAATCTTTGAGAACAACTTTTCCTAAAGATCAGTGTCATATTATAGTCGTGGCACACGGCTCCGAAGGTGCGATTGTCGTACCCTGGCAACCTACCTGTCAGCAGTATGTCCGATTTCCTATCATTATACATGAAATCAGATGCACTGTTGATGGGTAATTTGCCAGGTAACGATATGACACCTTCAGAGTCGCGCACTGCATCTATAGTTGACTATTTGAAGCAGACCATGATTCCCCCCTACCTCAGCCCATCTCAGTTAAGATGTGTATCTTAGTTTATTGTATGATCAAAAAGTTAATAAGGGATGTAAACTGGTGGAGAGCATATTCCCCCTCCCCCCTTAATATTTTTTTTAAGGGAACAAGTATTAAAAGTGATAACTGATGCTTTTTTACATAATGTGGCATTAATGGTGGCATGAAATTTTTTTGGGACAGTCTCAGATACATCATGCTGGCATTCAACATCTGAGTTGTAATTTTGTTGTCTTTTACCCCTTAAATTAGAATTTGGAGGTAGTGCACTCGTTTGCATTCTCAGTTGTAATATGGCCATGAGTACCATATTTTGGGAGATGTATTTGATTGCTAAGGGATTCTGAAACTTGGGCCAAAATTTCCAATTTGAATGGTGTAAGAGTAGATTAAAACTTTGAAACACGATGCTTATCACAGACATATTATGAAAAGGATTTTGTGCCATAGCATTGCCTTTCTTTGCCTAGAATCATGTGAAAGAGCTGAAAAAGAATGAAAATTGGGCTTAGCTAAGGTGAAGAGTTTAAAATTGCCATGCTCAGTTGAATGTGATTTTGTTAATGGATATTTAACATGCATCAATCAGTGCATGTTATCTTTTAACCCCTTCAGTACTGCGATGTCTTGTCAGTTTATTGTTGGAAAATCAGATGATTTAACTCAGGTAAAGGTCTCTCATACTGAAGAACATTATGTTCCCTCCAGCATGAGAAATGAAGCCATAAGGTGTCCAAAAGTATGGTGGAATAAAACTGACAAGACATTCTTTTAGTGAAGGGGTTAATGAGCCCTACTGATCGTTTGATGTGTGCCATGTTGCCTACTATTCTTGTATTGCTCAACTTGTATATTTTGAGTGATATGAGAGTATTGGTATTGAAATGGCATATGTCAGAGGATGGGTAGGGCGCGTTTTTGGAAAAAACCTGAGCCGGACAGGGGAACCTATCTCGATAAATGGGCCAGAAATATATGAACTGGTAACCTCGCAGCTTGAAACCGTGAGGTTACCAGTTCATATATTTCTGGCCCATTTATCGAGATAGTTTATTTTTCAACTCTACCACCCTTGTATATATCTACCACCCTTGTATATATATATGCTGTGGTAATAAAACTTAATGTCTTCAACAATGTCTTTATTATATTCCTTTCATATGCATTACTTACAATGTGTGTATTTCAATGTGGACTTTGAAAAATCTCAAGGCGAAACAAATACCGACAGACAATAAATAAATGGTACGAGGTAGAGATCACTTCGCCCAAACAGAAAAGCCGATTGGGGGTGGACACTTGGAGAAGATGACTCAGCACTTTTCGAGATTGTATATTTTCACATTCAAGAAGCACTTTCGAGATCGTATATTTTCACATTCAAGAAGCACAACTTGCAACTTCTGGACTTAGTAAATTTTTTCAAATATGAGCACAAATAAAATACATATAGTATTATTTTCACATTCAAGAAGCACGACTTGCAACTTCTGGACTTAGTAAATTTTCTCAAATACGAGCACAAATAAAGTACATAGTATTATTTTCACATTCAAGAAGCACGACTTGCAGCTCCTGGACTTAGTAAATTTTTTCAAATTGTAGCACAAAGTACAGTAGAAGTTCCGGGACAAGGTGGTACAGTGGATAGAGGTGGCCTGCCAGTCCTGTGGCCCTGGGTTCAAGTCCCAGCTGAAACAGAGGAAACTTTAAATACTTAAATTTCCATAAAACAGACTTTACATATTGACCAAAAGCCCTACAGACATGTCCTATGAACATATACACACACAAAAAAAAAAATATACAGCCAAAAAAAATTGCACATACAAAAATACACATGGACAGACAGACAGGTACAGAGAGAGAGAGCTGGACAGGCAGAGAGAGATATCTAGACACACACACAAAAATAAATGTCACAGGATGGAGAGGGGGTTTTATTAAAGTCTAATTTTCCAATATAGGGGGTTACCTAATTTTTATAGCTCCCTACCTTTTGTGTTACTTTTATTTATCATCTCTCAGGCTCTTGTGACTCACTACATGGAATAAAATCATCTGGCATCAGCTGGAACATAACACTGAAGTTACACCAACCATGAGAGGGTTAACAGTGATGATACTAATACCATCACCATTAACCCTCTCACGGTCGGGATAACTCCAATATTACGTTCCAGCTGCTGCCAGATGATTTTATTCCATGGAAAGTGAGTCACAGGAGACTGAGAGAGATAACATGCTATAATTACCTCACTTTAACTAGGGGATTAAATCTGCCCCCTCTCCATCTTGATTACTGACAATAAGAACAATTTGACAAAAAAGCAGTGGGAACAAACATTACAAAAATGTGCTATTATACTTGCTGTCTGATTACAGAAGGCAATTATGAACTTAAATTTATTATAACGAATTACAGACTATAAAATAATACTAGAAAATTAAATATGAGATAAGGCCAGGGAGGGAAGAACAGAGCAGAGGAAAGCAGGGGCAAGTTCAATGCACAGCATCAAGAAAGCAGAGCAGGGCAGGGATGGAAAGGCAGAGTATGGCATGGAGTTGCATGGGTTGGGGGGGGGATAGCAAGGGTACAGGACGATGATGCATGGCAGGGCAAGACACGTGTTAGGCAGGGTGAGAGAGGGCAAGGATGCTGGCCAGGTCAGGGTAGCATAGTGTATGGAAGGGTCAGGTAGTGCAGGGCAGGGGAGTGTACAGGTCAGAGTAGCATACTGTATGGAAGGGTCAGGTAGTGCAGGGCAGGGGGCACAGCAGGGGAAAAGCAGGTGGACATTATATGCAGGGCTGGGCAGAGCAGATGGTAAGGTACACCCACAATCAAAAGTTCGTCGACAGTCCCTGTCAGACATATGTTTCTACAGGCTGCCGATAGGTGGCGCAACGATCTAGCACGAGCGTAGTGGGAAGTGGAGTCAGTCAACGAAACTTGAGAGGGAGAGGGAGGCGACAAGGAAGGGGTACGAACCCGTGACGATCGGAATACAATACATCTCGTGTGTTTTGCTGTTATCAATAATACATTGTTATTTCCAGACTATTATACAAAACTTATAATTCACTAT